>BMAV01017895.1:305186-322615 GCA_019973955.1 Trichonephila inaurata madagascariensis | reverse complement strand
GAGGTTCGCCTGATTTACGGATTGGCAGAAGGAAATGCACGAGCAGCAGAAAGATTATATAGCGAAGGGTACTTACTCACAGAGAGATGCACCAAACCGCTGGAGGGTTTCTAATTTGTATCACAATTTGTGTGAATAGGGATCCTTACGAGGAAATAGGCAAAGTGAGGGCGGGCCACGAGTCCGATAGCCGGGATATCTTCAATGACCCCAACAGGAGCCAAACACGTCACTCGATACAAACACCAGCAACGAGTTCGGGGACCATGACAACTTAGTTTGACTTGATTTCTTATCAACGCTTCACTCTAGACCAACATGAGGGCTGCTGGCAACGACCTCGTAATCTTTAACCTCGGTTCACCATAGCTGGCGCTTCACTCTCCAAACTTCCGTATCATGCCAACGGGAGGACTTTAAATCTCGACAAATTTAACATGGATCATCTCCGCTACACGGTGGGTATTTAGTGGCACTAGAGGTTTCATATGGGTTTGTAATAACAGCCATTATAGGGATACCCTTTAAAAATATTGGTTATTTACAATCATTAAGTGTTTATAAATCTACTAAAAGATTAATAAAAATATATGCCTTTTTCGAAGAAATGTATTGATTTTTAATTTCAAGAAATTTTTTTTTCCATAAATTTAAAAAAAAAAAATAAAAAAAAATAGCATAAATACTATCATTTAAGAACCGAGAAAACTTTTAAAGATATTCCATTTTTGACGACTGTGTATTTTTCAACGACTAAAGCTTCTCGTGCAATTATTATATTACTAGTTTTTCTGTATCTTTTGAATAAATTTTCCGTTATTAGTAGTTTTTTTTACTGCTTTATTTTACGAGTTTTTATAAATATTTGATTCCTGATCCCAATGGGATCTATTTAAAACGTCTTTCGCTATAAAAATGGAATTTAAAAAAAAAAAAAAAAAAAAAAAAAAACACAGAGATTATTCAAAGTACTTTTTTAAGCAAGTAATTAAGATGTTACAGAACTGCTTTTTAATACTATGAAAACCTTTATCAGTTCCAACATAAAAAAAGAGTACATTGTCTCTAAGCGTAATTTGATAATTCTTTTAATATTTTCCCCCACCATATCATCATAAAATGTGTGCTTTCTTTTAAAGTTTTACATAATTTCAAAAAAAGTAAACAAGATTAAATTATTAGAAAAAGATAGTTCGTTCGTCATTGTTTAAACTTCTGTAAATGTAATAAGCATTATTATAATGGAATAATTTTTTTTTGTCCTTTTTTGAATCCATTTTAAATGAAATTATTTTCCCCAGCCTTATCGGGTTTTTTTTCCCTCCGAAACTTCATGCAAAATCTTTTTTCGACTTCATTTTTAATTAACGACGTCATTTATACCGTTCGAAATGATTTAAATTTGCTTCCGAAATATTCCAGCTATATGTTCGTAATGCATTAGAAATTACGTTTGAAGATCCTCATGAAAGATAAAAAAAAAAAAAAACTTAAGCAGAGCCATTGTAAATTTTGAAATCCCATGCCATTTAAAACAGTGGTTTGCCAACTTTTTGACCTCACAAGCCAGTAAATTCATAATTTAAATCCCGAAGACCACTAATAGGATTTTTAAAGTGTTATAAATATATTTATAAAAAAATTGTGATCTAAGAACACACATAAAATGTACCTAGTTAATAAAATGAAACTATTAACCGTAACCAAATTACGAAAGCTTTATTAACAAACCATTATAAAATAAAAAAATAAATAAGCAAAAACAGTGAAAACAAAACAATTAAAAAAGGGTTTAAGTAGATCAAACTTTTAGTATATATTCTTAGTGTGATGGATGTTCCTGCTTACTTGAAATAAGATTATGGATACTTGGATCCAATGTTGTTACTCCAAAACTATGAACAGCATTGATTTCAAGCTGAGATCGGTACCGTGTTTTGATGGTTGTGACAGACGAAAAGGCCTTTTCACATAAATAAGTTGTGCAGAATTGAATCAGAATTTTCATCGCCTGTTCTCTAAGAAAAGCCAAAACCGAGATCTTGATAAGAGAGATGGAAATTTAAATTTGAGAGTTTCGTCGGACGATAGGTCGATGAGGCTTTCTTTTAGATGCATGCTTAAATTATCATCCTGAATTTTCACTGCAAACGGATATATTACCTGCATATTACCATGCCAGTATGACTTATTTACCGTGGCGTTATTGTATAAAGTAGTGTTTTTAAAACTTTTCACGCATTAATATGATATTAATAATGTTTTTATGCATCTTAAAACATTTCTTAACGTGATGAGTGAGTATATTCCACACATTTTTCTGGGAACCAGCGAAATCTTTTCGTGGACCACCACTTTAGCCGCGCGACCTCTGATTTAAAATACCGTAACAGTATAATTCTCAATGAACATGGGGGGAGGGGTTGGTTTAAGAGAATATCCATATTTAGTTGAGTTTCCTGGAAAGTGAGAACGAAATAATAAACTAATGTTCTTTAACATAAACAAAAAGTTTTAATGTTGATTTCACAAGTGCACATAAAAGAGGACGCATTGGGTGGAAAGTGTTTTGTAAGTTGTGGTGCCAGACCATGGACTTCGCTCGTTCGTACACCTTAGAAATTTTTGAGAATTATTCATTGTTTAAACATTTAATGGAATTCATAAGTAAAACAGCTAAAACAAACATCCCAGTTATATTCAGATTGTAAAATAAGGTAATGTATCATCGAGATATTTGTAACAGGGTGTCTCAAGAGTAGATTATTTGAGATTTTAATTAACTCCGCTGTGTGTATACAAGTTAGTTGAATGAAGCCAGATCCGTATGGAGAAAGGAGTTGTGGTAGCTCTGGGTGAGTTCAATCATCTGGTAGAAATGTAAAATTAAACTAATCGAGTGAATGAAATCAACTAAAGGATCTAAGTCAGCAGTTTTTAAACTGTGGTCCGCAGACCCTCGAGGGTCTCTAGTATTTGTAATATTTTAATAAGCTTTCTTATTAGCTTCCCCTATATGTAACGGAATTTTTGAACTGAATTTTTATACACTTTAAAAGGTTAGATTAATTCGAAATTTGGCATACTTTTCAAGGTCCTATGGCAATACAATAATTTGATAACTTTGTTCCGTTGTCCTGTTCAGGATCATCAGGATTAATGATTTCCCATTTCCAGATCTGGCGACTAAAAAAGATTAAGTTACAACCCTAAAGTGAAAATCCTCATGGTTAATACAAATAAAACAAAGAAAAGTATTCTTTATGTGTAAAAGGGGAGGATCCGTCAACAATTTCTTACCATAATGTAAGCAATTGCCCAGTTTTGCTGAAAATGGAAACACATAAATGATAGTTTCAAAAACTAAAAAAAACATGCTTTTATTGTAGATCGAACTAAAAAAAAAAAGAAAAATAAATTATAGTTTAAAAAAAACTAAAAAACACTCCTTTATAGTGAATTGAACTAAAAAGTAAAAAATAATTCGTAATATAAGAATAAAATTATTAATGAGAAAATTCTTTTCATTGTGATAAAAGCGTGGGGTTCTCGATATCAATTGTTCTAATTTCTTACTAGTTCTATTCCGAAATGCAAGTTAGTGCAAAAATGTAGTACAAAGCACTCCACATGCTTTTACCACAATGGATTCATTTTCTCGTTAATAATTTTATTCTTATATTAGGAATTATTTTTTACTTTTTAGTTCGATTCACTATAAAAGCGTGTTGTGATTAGTTTTTCAAAATTATAATTTATTTAAATGTGTTTGTTGTTTTCTTAAGGAAAGAAAAAAGTCATGCTAAAAGTATGTATACGTAGCATAGGTAGGTTTATTGACGAAGTGAACGATGTGTTGGGAGTTAAGGAGGGGTGTTCAAAATCCTGAAGTCAGGAATGTCAGGCTGATGCATAAAGAGGGGTGATTGAAAGTTTAAGAACTGCTTCTCTAAAACATTGGGTGAGGCCGTTGTAGCCGTGTGGTCATGGTCGCGAATTCTTGACCAGCTTTCTGAGTCTTAATGCCGGTAAGGTATAAGCACGATTCTATGTGTACGATGACTATTGTGTGGCACTTTTTAGTATTATATCAACCAATGCACATCTATAGTTCCTTTAAAATCTAGATATAATCAGCTACAGTTTCTCAATAGAATCAGTTTAATCTTAAAAAGGGTGTTCAAATGTACCCATATCGAGCAATTGAGGCCCCATGTATCTGGTGATTGAAGTGTCCATCGGAATGGTTTATAAGCATCCCCTCCCCCTCAAATGGAATCGAGGTAATAACGGACATCAATACCGAATTGGACAAGTGTATCACCATATTGACAAGTACATTTGATTACGACAGACAATCCGGAAAATTTGCAATAATTCGGGTAAAATTCTCCTATAGAAAAATAAGATGAAATTGACCACATTGATTCACGTTATTAAGAAACATGGAAAAATGAGGAAAGTGTTCAAAATACCAGTCTATGTACAAGGTAGCGTTGTTATAGTGCCTGTGATTTGTTGTTGCCCTCAGAAGGAAACTGAGGAGAAAGAAAATAATACACTTTCATGGGTAAAAAAAACCCTCCTTTTGTTTAAATAATACATGAGTTGGGAAATCTTAAAGATAACAACTCCCTGAGAATAATCAGACGTTTGGAAAGTATCTTTTGTCTGGCGACCTTGGAATTGTACTCCATTCGTAATACAGACGAGCTAGTGGACAATTTTTGAGTGTTATAGTAAACATTGCTATTAGTAATCTCTTTGAGACGATGTAGTAAGTAAACAATTTTTTTTAAAAGAAGTCCGTAGTTGAAAAAAAGTTTGACATTTTTGTACAATGCTATTATTCGAAAAATAACTTAATTTGATTAAGAAATTTATTTGTTATTAGAGTCTACTTCCAAATACTATTTCAGAAGAATGTGTGAAATCTTTAAACATATTTAACTGAATCCCTGTGAGTAGAAACATTCTAAAGTTTTGTTGATTTGATCAACCATTTGATAAAATTACAATAAAGATCTGCATGAAATTTGTTGCAATGAATGATAAACAAATATAAAATTGAGCAATTAATTTAAATATTTATATTGATAATAAATAACCATATCATTCTCAAGATGGCAAATTTTTAATATCTTGATAGAAGATTTATATGATAAATTTAAATCAAAGATAGTTCCCTCAAAGTGTGAATAAATGATATATTAATACTATGCTATTTTCTATTATATGTGGTAAATCCTATTGAACCGTTTCCTCAGCTCTATTCCATAGATCTAGATGTAACAAACGATTGAACTTCAAGTATATGTTTTTAAAGAAATAACAGATTTAAATCTGGAAATTGAAGAATTCCCACTTTTGTATTTTTCCTTTTAAGTGAAACGCACGCTCAAATTAACTATCCTGATGATAAAAGGAAATAAACGATAATAAGAGCATTATTAAGTAGCTTTGTTTCAGTGCCGTGATGAAACAAAAAATGTGAATCTCTCCTTCACATCGATACATTATTTATACCTATCCCAAAAATACAAAACTCTAATTCTGAATCTTAATGTCAAACAAAAAATAAAAACAAAAAAGTTTAAAATTAAAAATTTACAAATATATCAAATGGAATTTCGGACTTAAGTCCGATAAGTGGGGTTAAACTAGTTTGATGGTAACAACCTTCCCCTTATTGCAAAAGTATCAAAATTCCTAAAAATCTCAAAAATTTAGTTAAAATTTCAAAAAGCAACATATTTATCGTCGTATTTTGGATAATATTATGACACAAAAATGTTTAAGTTCTAAAACAGTTTAGTGCATAGTATATAACGTAACTCTACCAAATATGAACAAAATTGTACCCGTTATTAAGATGGAAACACGTAAAAGCAGTAAGATTTCTAAAATTTAAAAAAATTCAATTTGGAAACCTCACATGTTCACCATTACAAAGTCTCAAAAAAAATATCAATACTCCTATAACTAAATGTACAACAAATCCTCCACACTTCTCACCGAAGAGCTTCTTATTAAGCATATACACATCCATAGTTAATTAAATCTTTCCTTTTATCAAACATATTCTTAAGCTTTTAAAAATATAAGAATCATTTTTAACGCTACGATTGTCACCCAACAAATGAACAATGCGATTATTTTTCACAAAATATTAACCAAATAAATATTGAAAGGCTTCGAATACGGAAATAGTAAATATTTCAACGAAAAACTCGGAATTCGAAACAAAGAACTTTTAACCCTTCTATTTATTACTTTACAGAGCCAACTATCCGGAAGAGCTGCAGCCATCAAATTCGTCTGCAGTCTACCCTCTTTTGTCAAGCACCTCCAATCGGTCTGATAAATGCCTCTCCACGGAACTGAACTGAATAACAAACTCAGACAACCCCGACAAGAATACGCAATCCCTTCAGAGAGGAAGGTGGTGATGCGGAGAAATGGAAAATGTTAATTTTGATAGAATGTTTTCAGTTTATTGAATCCCCTGAAGGAGGATTTCCCTGCTCCGAAACATTCGGATTGTTCGGCCATAAAATAAGTTTGGACAACAACATTGCTACATTTAATACACATGAAGTTTTCTCTAAACCTATTTTCGGAATACTGGTCGCTTGTCTCTGTGCACTATAATTTACAGTAATTTCGTATATTTTGTATAAAGAAAATATAGTTACTATTATTATAATTTATAAATAAATGCAAGTATTAGATTTTCTTATTGTTTTTGTAATTTTCACGTTATCGTTCAATTACGTTTAATCGTTTTTTGAAAAACGAATTTCATGTTTTTTTCCTCCTTTACTGCATTTGAAGTTGTAATAAATGTATTAACAATTAACAAATAACTAGTGATACATTTGTTTTGTCTGAATATAAAGATAATTGTTAGATAGATTCTTTATGTGTTTAGTAATGTCGTAATGAGAAACAATGTAAGTGTTATTGGCAATGGATCTCTCCATTTTGAACTTAGGTCAGGTGACGAAGGAGAAATCTGAGCCGATACTTCCCTCTTCAAGCTTTCACATCACTCCCACGTGATGAATTTGAGCTTCAACAAATGTATCGAGCATCGACGAAGCTACACCGTGAGAATTTAATGGAACCACATTGAGTTCTCGATGCGATGGCGTGGATGAATATTGTAACATTTTTCCACCTCGCAGCTGCAAGATCGGTTTTCTAATGCAGATGACGTTATATCGTTCATATCCACACGTGCACCTCTAAATTATTGATGGATTCTTTCAACTGATATTACGCCGACAATCGATGTGGAAATGTGAAAAACAACACTCCACCTGCGAGCCAAACCTTGAGTGAAATTCGAGGTGTAAGAAGGGACTTCCCCATCACCATAGAATGGACAGGAGTGTTTGCTTGAAGCATTTGAAAGGGGACTGGGAAAGGGATGTGTTTTGCCTCCTCCATTGCCAATTAAATATTCTGTAGTATTGAAATACACAATAGTTTGAATAACTTGCATCTAAATGTAAATATTGTAAAGAATTTTGTGTAAAATAGTGTAAATAATTGTATTTGGATGTGAAATGCCTTTATCTTACTCTAAATTATATCTAATTTACTTTAAAATTGTAATATTCACAAGCAAACGCCTTCCCTTACGTTATAATGGTGATTCAATGAGAACTTGGCAAAGTCTTGGCTATAAATTGGCATAATTTTTGGTGACCAATTTGGTGACCATTTTTGGCAAGTTTGGGACCATTTGTGTGTGTGTGTGGATTCTTCTATAAATTAGTAAAAAAATACACTCATTTTAAGATCTATGACGCAAGCGGGTCTTTCTCGAATTTTTCGCGAGGGATATAAATAGAGAGATGCTCTCCGAAAGTCAGTCAGTCTGGTTTTAACTAGCGATCAGTTAGTATTGCTTTGACTATTGAAGCGATTAGTGATTACATCAGCTGTTTGAACATGTGATTGCTTGTGAATAATCTTTTACATACATGTATTTTAGTCACCAATAATTGTGTTTGAGTGCTGTTGAAGGTGTGAAGACCTTCTAAGATTTATTTTTTGAATATTGCTGCTGAATCCTGTATTCAAGGGATTGGATTTTCTACTATAAATTCTCATCTCTCTGAAAGAACTGTCTTGTTCTTTGCGACTGATTAGCATAAAATCCTCGAAACCCGGATCTATGTAACAATATTGTAATTCATATAGCTGAAAACTTAAGAAATTAAATTATTGATTTATTACGTCTCACGCTACTCATTAATTTTCCCAAATAATCACAGTATTTATTAAAACTATAAAACAACACAAGGGCTATTGGCGACGGACCTCATAAATTTGAGCTATGGCCAAGTGAAGGAGATGGCACCTGAAATGTCTTCCCCTTCAAATGACTACAACTCTTTAACGATAGGATTTTGAGCCGTGACAGACTGAATGGGCATCAGCTTCTCTACAGGATGAGTTTTGAGTGGCACAAGAACTCCTCACACTCCGGCCATGAGCTCGTGATCATCACCACTAGGGTATCACGGCCACCCCCATTCGACTGCTGCAGCAACACCAGCTATGAGTTTGCGTCGATAACACCGGGTGCCGATTCTGCTGCCTTTTTGAAGTTCCTAAACAGGAAGCACCCTTTGTTAGAAGTGGTTAACCGATTCCACTTCAATTTTGCAGTATGTTTGACATGGTACACTGCAAATAAAAATTGTTACATCTCGAACCTTTTTTTTTTATTTCACAACAGTAAGAGAGAAACAAAACAAACCAATAAGTAATATAAAAAAAAAATTAAGTCAATTCCTACTTTGAATGGATGAATAGAAAGTATTTTATTAACGATTGAAAATTGGAATAGGATATATATATAGATAAATAAATATATATATAGGGAGAGAGTGAACTAATGGTAGGAATTGAAAAAAGCATGATTTGGCTGAAAAATAGGTTTTCGACGGCAACTTTTCTCTTTGTTTTAACAGTTACAACAATACAGACGAATCTAAGTTGGCGTCAAAAACCGATAATTAATTTGATTAAATTTAATTAATTAAGTTATATTTGAAAAAACTGTATTAACATCAAGTGTCATCCACTACAAGTTTAAAAAATATTTGAACTTGATTGGATGAATAGAGAAAGTATTTTATCAACGATTAAAAATTTGAACAATATAAATATATAAATAAATAAATATATAGAGAGAGTAAGCTAATTGTAGGAACTGAAAAAAACACACACACAAAACAAGCACACACAAACACGCACGCACAAAATAATGTTTAGAATAAGAATTTTGTGAAATTTAACAACACACGCGTAAGTCTCTCTATATATATTTAAATGTTGTCTTTCATTATACGCGCGCAGGGAAAGACAAGCGTATAACAGAAACATCTCCCTCGCTGTCTTCAAGACGAAATTTTCGTTGGTTAACTTTATTTAGCAGTGGCCGAAATATTTTTGTCCCTCGATTTTTAGTAGTCGTCACTTGTAGGATTATCATGACATAGTTTGACAGGTTTATTTACAAGAAATACACAATAATAAGCTATATTGCTGTTTTAGTTTAAGTGTGTTGTGTGTGTGTGTGTGTGACCCTAAGCAAATATCTAATGAGGAATGACTTTCTATAAAAAGGTTAATTATATTTTTGACAGATTAACTAGTTTTCCTTCTATAAATTCCTAAGTTAAAAAGAATAGGGGAGTCGTGTTACACCGAAACTGTGTGGTGTGAGTACCGCGCTAAACGAGGGATTGCTGAACTCCGAAAATTCAATTTATTTTCAAAATGAGGAATATTAAAGCTTGTTCAGGTATTTTCCATAAAATTTTCAAAACACTAGCAGCTATTGAAAAATGAAACCAATCAAACAGAAAACTTGTTATTCAAAATTATAGCAATATATGAACCAAGAATTAATTAATGTAACTGTTTCTATTTTGAGTTATACAAATGCGAATGATTTCGTGATGTAAAAGAAATGTTATTTAATATTTAATAATGTATTAAAACAATCTACATTTGCCTTTAGTAGAAATTTGAGAAAAAAATAACCACACGAAATTCTTTCATTCTGTTGGTTGTGTGCCTAAGAGTAAGATACTTTTTTTTATCTCAGAAAAGACGTTGTAGGATGGAAATATTTTGTTTGAAACTGACGGTTTTTGGACGATGAAAAGTTTTGCTTTAAAAACTCTGGAAACTTTGAATCCCCTGTTTCTGTCAATCAATCTCACTTGCCTGAACTGTCATCTGCAGGTTTATCTTGTGTGCAAACACAATATGAATATGCACCTTTTTGGATTGAAAAATTACATAAATAATATGCTTGCACGATTGGTTTTGTAAAAAGTTTCAAGACGATATTTAGAAATAAAAAATGTTTCTTAAGGCCTTTTTCTTTAAGAGCCATTTGAATTTTTTTACCAAGGAAACATTAACAGTTAAATTTTTTTTTTAAGTTTAGAAAATTCCATATCGATAATATTGAAAGGAATAATAACAACTCCACAAAATGAAATTGATTTCAATCGTTCTATTTTCAGTCCTAAAACACTACAAAGTTAAATTTGTATTTTTTGCTACAAATGTATCAGACTGTCATTTAACATTTTTCGGTTTATTCGAACCACCCAAAAACATTATAGTCGATATTTTAAAAAGAAATATTGACGGAGAATATGATGAATTGATTTTAGTATTGCTTTCCACTTTCTTTTTATCTTTAATTTTCCATTGTATCGGAAATCTGTGTAATGATGTTTCTATAACATACCTTTTGCACTTTTTAAAACTTGTTTGCATACATTTTTCGCCTAAGTTTTGAAAGTAAAAAGGACTTTCTTTCGCTGCAATTTATAACCCGTGCTTAATCTAGATTAATAATACACTTTCGTTTGTTTCTTGTAAAATAATTTTCAAGCAGAATTCCGCCAAATTTCCTACTCTGAGCCACATGCTTCGGAAAAAGACGATTAAAATTTTGTTTTGGGCTTTTCTAAGATCTAATTCTTGGTTATAATGCTTAATGTAGGTGTTTTTTTTTTATTTTTTTTATTTAAATGAATTTTACGTTAGTGGATTTTCTCGTTTGACTTAACTTTCAAAGCATTAGAAACAATACATACCTTTTTTTTGAGTATTTATTTGGAATTTTCTTACCAAATACAAGTAAGGACTAATAACTATAGTTTTAAGGTTAATAGTCTTGATTATTTGCAACTAAGATATTTTTACACTATGTGCTTCTGTGACGTTTGAGAGAAATAACGGAAGCGTGATATTGATTAATTTAAATATTTAATTTATTTACGTCACAGCTATTATTTACAGATTATACATTGAAGTTATTAAACTTATTAAAAGATTATTAGAGTTCAAAACAATGGTTTGTAAGAGGAGGGTCCCCTTCGGCGATGGCTCACTGCAAAGTTCATAGCATCATCTCCCTTGGCTCTCCCTCTCTTTCTGCTTGGGTTGCAGGAGGAGGCATTTTTTAGCATCTCGTTACATCCTGCCAGCGACGGGAAAGGTTCCCTCGTGATGCCATAGGTCGGCGGGCGATCCAAGAGGGTACTACGCAATAATTCAAAGTTGCACCTCTCGTCTTTTCACGTGTGGTGATTATTTCCACAAAGACACAACTGTGAGACGAAGACGTTACAGCTTCACAGCATAAGCAAATTATGTATGAAATCAAAATATTTCTCTTCGGAAAAAGGCAAAATAATATATATCCTTTTGATCTACAGCTAATTTACATCATCCGTTCTTAAAGAATAAATTTAAAAGTATCGGAAAATAGTTTTTATATAATGTAATAAATTGCCAGGAATTAATTTCTTAGTTATTTGCATCTTTTTCTTTTATGAAAAAAAATTGTTTCTAAAAAGATATTAAGACTTCCCATATTTGCGTCTAAAATATATTTAAAGAAAAAGAACTCTTGAATCTCTAGAAAATTTTCATTTAATGATAGATTTCCTTCAAAACTCTTTTATTTTCTGAATCATTCTTAGAAACAAAGGCATCTCGTGAAGGTTTTTCTTCTTGGAATATTCATCAGTTCAGGGATCTTTCTTTTTTCACATGGGTCTCGCATCAATAGTCAGCAACCTATCCCTCGATAAAAGTAATCCTTTCCTAAGAAAAGCCTTGCGCTGTTGGTCAACAAAACTCTGGCAGCAACAGAATACCTAATCAAAGGCAGAGAAGCCTTGGCAAATTTATCCCCATCCAAGAAAATGATTGCGTAGAGGATAACAGGCTTATCAATACAAGCCGTTTCTAACTGGCATCAGACTGTTTAGAGGATTATATTGATGGTTTCTAGTACTTCTAGTTAGTCTTTCCTTTTTACAGGAAACATTTCTAATTGCAGGAGAGATTATGAAGCCCCATTGACAGGTGCATCAACACAGTGAAACTGATATGAGAGGGATTTTAATTTTGTTATCAATCGACCCAGAAATTCAATGGATTTAATTAAAATAGTCTCTCTCTGAGCAGGTGAGTGGTTGTGAGATTTAATTGTTCAAGAAAAAATAGTTTAATAGATTAGAATTTAATTATGTAATGATTATTGCTTTGCTTTTTTCAAAACATAGAAACGGTTATTTTTTTCAGAGATTACATTAAAAGGTGGGGGGGGGGGGGGGGGAACGGGTTTTTTTTTTTTTTTGATAATTTTTTTTTTAAAAAAAAAACACCTTTAAGCTCTAAATTTCTGAAATCTGAAAGGTCATAGAAAAAAAGGCAACTTTCAAATTTTTGAAAAGAAATGATTATTTTTTTTATAACTCCACTCAAAATATCTCTCAAATTTACAAAGTATACAGTTTATATGTATACGTTCAAAATAATGTGTTGAGTGTGTAAAACGTCACACTATAAAACAACGCAAAGGTAATGGGTGATTTATCAAGTAATTTTTTTTTAAAATTTGTCTAGTGACGAGGACGATACCAGAGCTGACTTTCCTTCTCCTAACTACAGCACCACGCCAACGGAAGAAATTTCGATCGCGGTCAATTTGACACGTGCATTCTCCACCCTCAATAACATAGGTTTTCAAATGCACCAGGACTCGAACCCGCGACAAGCTGGTCATGTGTTCGTGACGATAACCCCTAGGCCCCTCTCTCAACTGTACTATAAAAAAACTTCCCTTAAATGGTAAATTTCTGAAATTTTAGATATGCGAGTAAAAGACGCAAGCTTTATATTTTTGAAATCAAATTAATCCTTTTTATAAATCCACTCAAAATTCTTCATAATTTTACAAACAACTTTTCATTTCATACTTATACCTTGAAAATGATGTGTTTGAAACAATTAACGAGTACAAATGATTAAAAGATATTTATCAAAATAACAGTTGAAAAAGAACGCATATAGCCTCGTGCCCACAAACACACACGTGTATATGTGATAGGATTACATTTAAATAGTTCAATGAAACCTTCACCATTACGACTTCTCATAACGCATTCCAAAATTTTTATGCGGGTTTCCTTTTTCAATATTTTAATCAGCAAAATTATTTCGAAACATTTGCACTTAAATGTTCATGTATGTTGACGCATTTTTTACATTAAATTATCACATTATTTATTACATCTCTCCATCCCCATTTTCATTACATTTCTCATTAAACACATGAATAAAATTTTTATAATAAAGCCATTTATCACCGCAATGGAGAAGCAAATTTTACATGAACACGTGCTTAAAATACTAAATTTTATTCCGTGTATTTATAAAAAGCCAATGGCCTTTTTTCATTGATTTCCGAAAATGGATGGAATGAATACACAAAAAATGTAAACGATGCTTATACTTTGCTGCGTTAAATGAAGCGACGAAAGCGTGCGCGAAAGCTTGCAGGATTTAATGCTCTCAAACACATTAAAAGGCGAGAAACTTTTAACCATTACTCGATATTACCAGCATAGTTATTTCTAATTTTATCGGATGTTAGAATTTTTGCTGAAATTATTTTTGGGATCTGTTGAAAAACATTAAAGTTTAATTTAAGATGTGTGGGATTCGAAATGAAGTAAATACTATACCTTTTTGAAAGAACTACTCTCCGAGAGATATCTCATTCGCTTAAACAATATTATGAATATATATTTTAGTATTTTAAATTTATGTGTCTATCGTATTTATTCGAATTTAAGTCGCCATCGATCCTAAGTCACCCCCTCAATTTTCTACATGTTTTTGAGGGGGAAAAATTGTGTAATAGGTTCATTGATATTCGGTAAGATATTTTTTAAAAAATGTAATGCAAAAATAATAAGAAGTTAATGATTCATTTATTTTATCATTAGTTAAAACTTTCAAATGCATACATGTAAGCATAGTTAAATTATACTTAAAATTAAATTCCCTATTTTACAGTTAACTTTTATTTTCCATTACATCTTCAAGTATTAAATTAATCCCCCAATTATTTCTCCAAAACAGATGGTCCAACCTCAAAACACTTCTAATCCCAAATCATTATTTTTTATAGTCTATATGCCATCATTAACTTTCGAGTACCAACCCATAAAATAAGAGATGCTTCACATCTGGGTATAAGTGGTAAAAATTCTTTAGCGTCATTTTTCTCTCAACTTGGTTTTGACTTGAAACAGGACATGCATGAACCTATAATTACTCTAAACGTCTGTATCATGATTCAAAAATGATTCCATACTCCTATTGTCACAGTTGACTTATTGCTTATTAGTTGACTTATTAGTTGACTTATACAGTTGACATTGATGCCGGCGTCGCCATTTTCCCTTACAGTGTCGTCTTCCGTGCTATCCAGTTCATTTGCTATGCAACATTTTCAAAAACAAATTATTGCAGAGGAATATAAAATAATTATAAAAGACTGTCGATCATTTAAAAGCTAAAATTATATCATTTTGTTGAAGCCATCGACCAATATTTTTTTCATCCGTGTCAAACTTTTAATTCTCGCTGCTCTATTTCACTTTTTTTTGCATATAAAATTGCCTCTCGAATCTTACTTGTACCTCAGTGAACTTGTCTTGATATAATTACCGATATCTTCGATATCTATATGATTAAAATAAAGCGTATAAAAAAAATTTCTTAAATACAAGGAAACAAAGATGTTTAGGATCGACTGTATACTGGAGGTAAACTTCGAAATGAGATATGTCATAGATGTGGAATGGATGGTTACATATTTCCTTTTGAAAGAGGAGGAAGCTCTATTTTCCTATTCAACAAATGTATTTTCAGTCGCATTAACACAGGAAAAAAAGTGTGGTTTAAATTAGAGTAACTACAGTATATGCTTATATTAGTCTATTCTAAAAAACCATAACTGGAGGGAGGGTGATGCACGTCAACTCTGCCGATGTTCAAACGTTTTCCTGTTAGTGTGGTGTGGTAGTTAGGAGAGGAGGTGCCGGCTCAGGTGTCGTTCTCGTCACTTGACCATGGTTCAAAATGACGAGGTTCATCGCCAAAAGCTGAATAGAGCGACGTTTATATTCACTCACTCACTCATTCGCGCTAAACGATTTCCACTGTAGTAACTACTCGAAAGAAGGCTGCAGTTAAAGTTTGAAAGTCCAAGTATGGTTAAATTGGATAAATTAACTGTACCACGTATCTTCAATCAGCGCTTTCAATAGAACAGAGCAATAAAATTTAATGGTTGCTCTAAAGAAGGCGGTACGAGATAAAATAAAAGTCAATCTGTGACAATTTTGGTTGAAATAATTCTGCCTTACGTCCAATGAGAATTTTGATTTGAATCTGAACAATAAAATTGTAAGATCGTCTAAGAGTAGGCGGTACTTTAAAAATAGAAGCCAAACTATTGGTTAAATGGATCGGAACTTTCTTCCAATCAGAGCTTTCATTAGTATTGGAGCATAACCGAGCAAAGAAGGCGGTACTTTTAAAATAAAACCAATCTACTATAATATTGAATAATATAATTGGATTATCAACGCTTTGTTGCACGATTTTTCAGCAATAAAATCATTAAATTCTTCAAAGAGGGCGGAACTTCTAATGTAAAGGCCTAACTAGGATTACATTTGTTAAATTAGTTACGGCTTATATCCAATCACCTCTGCCATCTGAATTTCGGCAATAAAGAAGGCGGTACTTAAAAGGAAATGTTTAGCTATTCCTGCATTGGTTAAATTTACTGAGACTTTCATCCAATCAGTGGCTACGTTTGAATTGGAGCAATAAAATTTAATTAATGTTTAAAAAAGGCGGTACTTTAAAAATGTAAGGGTCTCTAGGGTGCCATTGGTAAATTTAAATGTACGTTTTATCCAATCAGCTCTGCAATTAGTATAAAGTGTTATAAAGAAGTGATATTTAATTATAAGAGGCGATCTCTATGTGGTGACGAGTGATTTACATCCAACTAACGCTTTTTTGAGCAATTTCTATAATAAATTCATGAAATTATTGAAAGAAGGCGGTACTTTAGTCCTAACTATGGCTACGTTGGTTAAGGTCACACACACATACTTACAACCAATTATAGCGCTTCCATTAGAATCAGAGCAACACAATTTTAATTAATTTTCTAAAGAAAGCGGGGGTACTTTAAGAACGTAAGGGAATCTAGAGCTCCATTAGTTGAATTAAAGGTGGATTTTATCCGATCAGCACTGTCATTAGTATCTGGGCAAATAACATTTTAAGAAAAATATTATAAGGAATGCGTCATTTTAAGGATGAAGGAATCTAAATAAGCCCGTAACAGCTTCCGGACAGGGGAGATCACGTTTGTCTAGTGGATATGTTACTATGCTACGAACCCGAAGATACCAGGTTCAAACCACTACATTGGTAACCTTGACTGAAGTAAGAAAACGCAACTTTTTGAATTGTCATGGCGCCATCTACCGCAAGATAAGTAAATATAAAAAAACAATAAATAAGAAAAGAGAGAAGAAAAAATAAATAAATAAACAAAACACGCGCTCTCCGTAACAAACAAACAAACCAACAAAAAACCGTTCGCGCTTCTCCACTGACTCATTGGTGGGAGAGTAGTGTAGCGGAATCTAAATAAGCCCGTAACAGCCTCCGGACAGGGGAGATCACGTTTGTCTAGTGGATATGTTACTAGCTACGAACCTGAAGGTACCAGGTTTAAACCGATACAACTCCTATTGTCATAGTTGACTGGAGACTTGATGCCAGCGTCGCCATTTTCCTTTACAGTGTCGTCTTCCGTGCTATCCAGTTCATTTGCTATGCAACATTTTTAAAAATAAATTATTATATAGAGGAATATAAAAAATAATTATAAAAGACTGTTGAGACCATTTACAATTACAATTACAAGCAAAAATTAGATCATTTTGTTGACGCCATCGACCAATATTTTTTTCATCCCTGTCAAATTTTCCGGGGCC
>BMAV01017895.1:293378-305151 GCA_019973955.1 Trichonephila inaurata madagascariensis | reverse complement strand
CTCTCTATTTATACTTGTGTCGCAGTGAACTTGTGTTTATATAATTACCGATATCTTCGATATTTATGTAATTAAAATAAAGCGTATACAAAAAATTTTCTTAAATACAAGTAAACAAAGATGTTCAGGATCGACTGTATACTGGAGGTAAACTTCGAAATGGGAAATGTCATAGATGCAGAATGGATGGTTACATATTTCCTTTTGAAAGGGGAGGAACTCTATTTCCCCCATCCGACAAATGTATTTTCAGTAGCATTAACACTGGAAAAATAGTGTAGTTTATGTTACAGTAAATACAGTATATGCTTATACTAGTCTAACCGGAGGGCGGGATTGATAATGTAGCGATTCAAGTTGTGCTATATTGAAGAACTAAATACTGAGATTTTCCTTTTTATATTTTATTTCATGACTCTCATGCCTGCGTTGTTTCTTACGATTCCCGGGTTCGAATTCCAGCACCATTAAACCTCACACTATAAGAAGTCTGATGCATGTAAAATTTTTTTCAAGGATCAAAGTCTTCAGGGTGGCGTGAAGTGGAAATGAGGAGAATGTGGCGTTACCTCAGGTATCGTCTTCATTATTTAATTTTTGTTTGAAATCACGTGGTTCATTGCTAATGATCTTCGTGATGACTCTCTGAAGGTGTTAATATACAATTAATATAAATCTATCATGATTCCTATTGAATTATGTGAATTTTATTGGAGAAAAACGCGAGGTGATTGCTACCCTGTTTATTTGTTCGTGGCTTATATTTACAAGGATAGCCGATAAATAATCCCTTTATAGCAGTTGCTCTCAAAGTTTCTATCTTTGCAACCCCATATTCAATCATAGTTTTCACCGCACCCCTGTCCATATAGTAACAATGTATTTAATTCAAAAACTCTAAAGCTATTATACAATTTTACCACTTAAGTGCCATCGGCGTATATAAACGTCTCACTCGTATAGAAAGCGTAAGAGGTAAAAGAAATGTTGAGTATAAATTTATTACATTAGCCTCAATTAATCAAATATTTCATTGCCTTAATCTAGTGCTTCTCAAAGTTTCAATATTCACGACCCAATATTCAATGATAATTTTCCTCGCGCCCCCTCATACAAAAACAATGCATTGAATTCAATAATACTATACTTTGACGCTAAAACTACGATAAGACTTAAACCTGTTAAGTGTTACCGCGTAGATATACGTCTCGCTCAGCCAAAGCTTTAATTTACCCGGACGTATATATACGTCTTTCCGAAGTACGATCTTTTCTGTTCCCTGATATTCATAAAATTATTCCGAAGACTTTGGAATGCAATAAGAGGATCTTTACAGGGTTTGCGAAGATTTACTTATTTCAGAGGATGTTCTAATTCATTTCTCTTTTCTATACCCCCCCCCCCACCTTCAATACATCACGTACGCGGGCCTACGTGGAAAAAGGGGGCGTTGGGGAGCGAATCGCGTAAATTTGATTCAGCAAGGGAATAAATATAAACCGTACACCTTATTAAAATAAGTGTTATTTTTTGTATAAAATGTTTATTTGACAAACCCATGGGATCATTGATAATTATTAATGTTAATTTGCTATTGTTAAATGAACTAAAAATACATTGTGAGTGTTGATACATTTGTAAGTGTATTTTATCAGTGTAAATGCGTGTTTTATTTTTTTATTACGTCAGAATGTATTTTGTTCGTTTATTTTCAGTAAATAAATAATTTTTTTGTTAATAATCTTTTCTTTTCGATTTTTCAATAGGCTCGCGCCCCCCTCGTAGAGTTATCCCGCCCCCTTAGGGAGGCGCGCCCCACAGTTTGCAAAACGCTGCTTTATACAGAGAGTTGCCAAATTCGACCGACAAATTCAGAGGGGTGATAGTAGGCAACATGGGGGCGTAAACCACGTTTAGTAGGAATAATTTTCTGAATCAGTTATGAAGAGGCTGATGTGGAGTGGAATGAAAAGGGGAAATAAGTAAAAAGAAATGCATTTGTTAGAAGTAAAGTATGTTTACAATACGGACAACGCATCACAGCTCTACGTCAGAAATGTAACGACAAGTGATAGTCACATAAATCGTTCGAAGTGGCTGCCACGTAGGTCATAGCTAGTGTTTCTTTCCCGGGAGCCCGGGTTCCCGGGTAATCATAAGATTTCCGTACTTTTTCTATTCCCGGGAATGGCAAGCGGCTTTAATAGTTTGTTGACATTGCTTGAAAGAATTTTAGAAATAAAGTCAGCAATTTTAGAAGTCTTAATTGACATTAAAGAAAATCAAATGATGGCCAATGTAGAGTTTGAAACTGTGACTACAACTGTAGCAGGCTTAAAGCCAATAAAATTGGCTAAGAAAAATTATGTAGTCAAAATGCAATTTTGCTAACTGCAGAAGTTGTATTTTCTTTCGTTATTGTCTGTTATTCGTCTGTTTCGAGAATGAAACAGACGATTATTGAACGATTATTAAAATTTTTAAACGAACAAAATTCAGAGACTTGGTGAAAAATATGAAATGTTTTCTAATCCAAAGAATTAATGAGAGACGCAACGTTAAATGTAATAGGATTCATTAAATACCTGAACTTTGGAAAAAAATACGAAACAGTTGCTGTTAGTGTCAATATTTCGCGATTGCCTAGTAAAAATAGTTTGGTAGACAAGCCCAAATGATAGGGATAAGGTTTATCTGTGAAGGAGATGAATCAATATCACACTCTTCGCACTCAGCAAAAGAGAGTATGGTGATTTTGAAAGAAAAACCTCTGACGTTGGACGAAAAATTAGAGAAAGCAATTTCATCTGAAACGAAAGTCTTATATTGTTCAACCAGAAAACAATGTTTCAACAAAATCATGAAACAAGAGATGCAGTTGTTCGACTCGACTGAAAATCCATTACCAAACATTATAAAACTATGTGAAGCCTTAAAAACAATTCCTCCAATGTCAGTTGTAGCTGAGAGAGCATTTTCTGCTGGCGGATTGTTCGTCATAAAGATTAGAGCTAGGCTGAGTGATAAGTATAAATTGCTTATGCTTTCTGAAATCCTATTTTAAAAATGAATAATCAATTTATTATATACTTTTTGTATTTTTCAGCTCATTATATAAAAAATTTTGGAATTTATATGTATCCTTATTTTATATGATTATTATTGAATTTATTTAAAAATAACTTGTTTTTAAATTTTGATGTATTTCCTGGAATCCCGGGAAGGAAAACACCCGGGAAATCAGAAACCCTAGTCATAGCACAGCCAACACCGACAGACGAAGTGCTGTCGGATGCAGTCAAACAAATCCGGTTGTTGTTGTATCCTTCCCTTCGGGAAGGAAGGAATGTTGTCAGAGCTTGAGACAGGCTAGACTTCTCGTTTTCAACGTAATTTTGAGGAAGAAAACCCTGAGGGATGGTCAAGCGTCTCCCCCTCTCTTCTCCTTCCACCAACCTCAACAGAGGACTTGCGGCTCGACAGCTATATTTAGAGTAGCCCCTTGCCTCAAAGGCTCTGTATATTTACAAACAGCCATGCCTTCTCCAGGATTCGAACCCAGGCCCTACGACATCGCAGTCAGCACCACTAACCACTATACAACAAATCCGGTATTCAGGTGACGTCAACTGAAGTGGCCATGATCCTTACCATGAAATCCTCCACTATAGCCAACGGCGTCTCACACGAACAATTTAAGGTGGCCCCAAAAGTGATCCAAGGGATTGAGCTCCGAGGATTATGGAGGGCAAGTGATAGATCCGCCGTACCCAATGTACCTCTCGGGATATATATCATGGAGGTGGTAACGCACTGCTATCTAAAAATGTACCGGTGCATCATCTTGCTTGACAACCCACCTATGACAACTTACTCGCCGCTTTTATTTTCTCAAGACAAGTGGAAAATTTGCATGCGTGTGGATTTCTTTAACTATACCAAGTCACGCCAAAGCCCCATATTGTCCCGCGTTTTGTGTGTGCTCATCGTCTTCCCACGGCTATTACTGCGATTTTCCACGACTAAAAATGGTTTGCGACCTCATATTCTATGTTGATTTGTCGTTTCAATACTACATACTATCAACCCTCTGAATTTGTCACTTGAATTCGGCAACACCCTGTTTTGTGTATGCATAACACCCAAATATGTTTAGACAAATCAAATAACGTCCTACAAAGCTAAATGGTTATGTTTCTAATAAAAAAATTCTAAATATTTGATGGAAACGCTTAAACAAAAATGCAACGAATCAGATTGTCGAACAGTTCTTTAGTCGTAAATAATAAAAGTAATTTGAAGAACTGTTAAGTATAATTATGTACATATTAAGTTCATAATATCTACTTAATATGTATTATTATTATTTTTGTATAAATATCAAATTACCCATTCATTCATGGAAAATATCACTTACAATTAGTTGTCTAAATTCTTTGTTTTATTTCTGATTCTACTAATTTCGCAATTTTCTCAAAGTGAAAGATGGTACCAGGAATTATATATCCTCTGACAAAAAATAAGAGAAATTTCATTATTTCCTTAAAGAAATCGTCAACATTTGAGACAATATCAACATAACTAATAGTTTGTAGCCGTAAAATAAGTGATCATTTGAAGAAAAATTGTAATTAATCAATGAAATTTTATCTAGCTAATATCACTTCACAGAAATTAAAAGTAGATTATATTGATAAATTTCCGTTTCCTCTAAGGACTATTTTTTATATATTTAAGCAGAGAGATTTAAAAAATTGCTGGTTCACGAAGCAAAAAAACCATGCAGAAATCATTGTTTGCACTACAATTCTGACAAAAAAAAAAGAAAGGGGGGGGGGGGGGGGAAGAAAAAGAAAAGGGGGCGGAAAAAAATAAATTTTGGTGCAAAATTCAAAAAGCATTTTTTTTTCTAACGATATCATTGAATATCAGTCGTCTCACACCAGTCCGCAAAATAAATTTTACCAGTAGCGGCTTGTTTAATTTAATCAAAATTTTCAGTGAAAAGTTTTTTGTCGATATTTCATCTTATCCAGTGGCAGCTGCAAGAAAGTTTTGCTTTTTTTTATATTATCATATTTTACTTATTTAGGGCTGAAAATTCAGAATAAAGGAATTGAAAGCTTTGTTTTTATTGCTAAATGTAATTCTCACCCGGATTTCGAAACATGAAAGGAATCAAGAATTAGAAAATTTTGCTCATGTGCCCAACAACTAATATGATTATAACCATAACTGGTTGCCAGATTTTGGCGATATCTTATTTAAAACATTTGAAACGCAGATGGTTCTTTTTACAGAAAATGAATACTATAGCTAGTTAAATAAACTCCTTAGATATCCAAAAGGCATGCTGAGTTTTTTAGTTAATAAACATAGGTGGAAAGCGTTTTAAAAAACCATCGTTTTAAACCAGCGAACCGGAACTTAACATAAAACTGGAAAAAGCTATTATTTTGGTCGGAACGAAAACCGGAACTGAACCGAAAAAAAAATGGGTTTATTTCTGTTCGATACAACTTGAATCATTTTGTTCCTGTTACCATCTTATTAATACTTTCTAATTTAATGTCAATCATATAATTATCATCGCTACATGTACATTGCTTCTCTATTTTCTCTATTTCGATAGTGGATAACAATACCAATGCTCACCGTTTTCTGCTGACCACTTGTATTTTATATGCTGATTAATGCTATCAATTTCCACAGTGTACCAATTGAAAAAAAAGGTTAACATCTTGTTAATTTTGATAGAATTATATTTTTTGTTTATAATAGAATTTTATTTTCAGTACAAATAAAAATTTGCATAAAATGAAATCATTCATTCGGAACTGAACAAAAAACAATTCCTTTTAGCTAAACGAAAACCGGATGTGAACCGATATATTATTTTTAGTTCAACCAAAATGAAAACCAGAACGAAAAAATTACGGTTCGAAGTTCTACTTTAAACTATATAAATGGTTTTTTATCCAAGGCTCGTCCGTGACCTTTTGGTCATAAGTCGATGGGCAGTACAATACTGTACAGAACGATAAAAAAATCACTAAACATTTGAAGAAATATAGTTTGAAAGAGCAGGGCATATTTTGAGGTGATCCTCAGTCATGGGTACGTTATAGTCACAAAGTAGGGAGGAGTTAGAAACTGCCATTGCCATTCTACACAAAACTATGGAAATGTATCCAATCACATTTAGAGAGATGATCACGGATTTAAAATGGCTGATTTTTTGTATTTGATGTTAATTTCCGATCACAAAGATTACAGTTCTATAAGAGTTGAGTTAATATATAATAATTTCTTTCATCCCAAAAATTTGTGTAAAATAACTCAAGAGTGAAATGGGGGGAAATGTGAATAAATAATATCATAACAAGAACAAATCTGAGAGAGAATTAAAATAAATGTTGTTAATTCATAATTAAGCATAGCATAACTAAATTTTAAAACAATTCCAAACGGTCGTAATTGTAAACATTTCAGAATTATTTGAAATCATAATACTGAAGCTTCTTTTATGTTTATGTATCAAATTTTACCCCTAATAAATAGAAATGAAGTGACATACGAAAAATATTGATTGATTAATCTTATTGGATGAAGAGTATTATTTAACTAACCTCTATCAAACATTCTTTATTTTATTTCTAAGTAAACCCCTTAATTTCCAATATATATATATATATGTAAATTAAGTAACAGAAACAAAAGTCTTATCTATACTCACTGGTTCCAAAATCAATCCTGACCTACGCATCCCTTGTTTGGGGACATGTAGCGAAGACCCATACTAATTATTTAGAAAGTGCTCAAAATTTAATTGTGAAACAAATTATTAACACTCGCTGTTTCATGAAGAACGTAGACCTCAGAGCGGTGAGTAAAATATCCACTATTATATACAAACGATCAGGAGAAATACTACCAATTTCTTTAATAAAATTGACACAACTCTGATAATAAATCATTTACTATTATCGAAAAATATCTACTCCTGTGTTCTTAATTTCCAAAATCCTAATTGTTCCTGCTTTTCTGTAATTAATATGTTCATATTTATCTATATTATTTATCTTTTACTTTTATACTCCTCATTTTTTTTTACTACTCACTGATTGGTCGAGCTTCTCACCTAAACTTAATGCAAAAATAGCTGACCTCTCTGATCAGCCAATCGCATAAGCTCCACTCGATACGGACTCCTTTGCTGCAACCGGATTGGATAGGCATCGTCCCGCCTCTCCCATCACGAATATGTTTTCTAAGTCAAGATATTTTTCTTCCATTCTTATCTTCATTTTATTTTATATTTGTAAATTTTTTCATATCAAAATATTTTTTTATATTAATTTTCATTAGTTATATTCTAAATTTTAAATATTATTTATTAAAAAGGGCAATTTGAAAGCTTTTTAATGTCATCTGAAATGTCATGAAAGGAAATGAAGTTCGGAAGAACGTAGTGGCCCCCCCCCCCACCAAACTACAACTAAGTACAAGGAGAAAATGATTGTTGTAAATAGTTTTCTGTGCTCTAGGAATAAAGAGTAAAAGAAGGGAAAAAAAGTAAAGCTCGCGAGGCATCTTGAGAATGCCTCACACATGTTGACTGGAGACAATAAAATTCATAGGAAAAGGGTGAAAGCATTCGAATACTTCGGGGTCTTAAATCCAATCCTTATCTAAAGAAAGTAAGCCCCAAAGGGTCGAGGGTAAACAAAACGAACTTCGCCAGAAAATCTATCATATATGCCTTCAATCTTCAAAAAAAAATTGTTATTATTCCACTATTTTGTAAGCTGCTATTGAAAATTGCACTCTTTTCAAATTTCAGTATATTATATAAACACACATCCTAATTTTTTGCAAAATAAGATTTGAAAAAAAATTAATTACAATTTTGTATAGGATTAAATTTATTTCACTTAAATGCCAAAAATATTATGATTCGATCACATATAATATGTTTCTAATAATAACCCAAGCATACAAATATGAAAGGCGATATGTGCTTTTTCTTGTGTTTCATCAAAAGCAAATCGAGCCATTTTACGTTCTTAAATTGAGTAGCATTATAAATAAAAGCTTCATACCTCAAAGTGATATTGAAATAAACGTTGTAATTGTATTATTATCTAAATAATTGAACAATGAAAACATGCTTATTTACATAATGTAATATATAAATGTAATACCAATATTTCGACCGATTGATTGTTAGTTAATATCGCACTCAGAAGCAACAAGAAGGCCACTGACAACAGGCCTTATCATTTTGAACTGAGTCAAGTGTGACGAGGACGAAATTTAATCAGCACCTCACTCTCCAAACTTCCACAACACGCCAATATATGAGGACTTTGAAATTCCACAAATTTAAGTTGTATCAGAATATTAGGCTTTTAATGACAACCAACTTCCAAATCAGGACAATTATTATTACTTGATAGGATTCAAATTTTTTAAATATTTTCTCTGTGAACTTTTTTATGTCACCTTTATATTAATAATTTCCAAAGATTACTTGCAAGCATGCGTATTTGAGGCGAAAGTCGCGATATATGCGATAAAAATAAGTTTTTTAGTTTCCGCCAAATTATCCATCAGCTTCTTTTGAAGAATATTAATAAATTTTATCTTTCTCCATTGACAATATACTTTCGCTGTTAATTGATTAATAAACACGATGCGAATGCAGAATAGATTTAACAGACATTCTGTTGGGCATTATTGCAGTACATCAGCGTTTCAGAAACTATGGGTCGCACCTCCTAGAGGGGGAGAACATATTGAAAAGTCAAACACAAAAGATTATTTTAGAAAATTTATTAAATTACTGAAAGTAAACAAGTAAAATACATTCTGATAAAATAAAAAATTAAAAAAAAATAATTTACACTTTTATAATACACTTATAAATGTATAAATGTATCAGTACTACTCAATGCATTTTGTAATTCAAAAAAAGTATGTTTAAGGCTGTCGGGAAAATAAAAAAAAAAAAAAAAAAAATTTTTTTTTTGACAATTTGAGATTTTAACATTTTAAAATTGTACAGATTTTAGCCTTTCTTAAAATACTTTACTTTAACCTCTAGGGTTAAAATATATTTTTAAATAATCATTGAAACTGGGCTACACCCATTGGAATGAAGCGCGAAAAATGTAAGCAGAGTACTTCGTTTTTGCTTAAAAGTTGAAAGGCTTAAATAATTCAAAACATTTATTTCTTATTGTAAATTAAACCTTTTATTTTTTTATTTACTAGCCGATTAGAAGCCTCACGGTATACATTAAAATAAATTTATCTCAAAATGTAAATTTTGATGTTCGATGTACCTTTTCTGAGAAGCTACTGTTCACAGGTATGTACATTTTTTATGATATATTTATAATGATGGCAAGTCTATACTAAAATGAGCTTTTTGTAAAAAAGTAATGGGTCAAATTTCGCAAAATTTGATAAAATATTTTATTAATCATGACAAAATTCAAAATTAGCTAAAAGCTCATTTCATTATAATGAGAAAGGTGTACTTCAATTGTATGAAAAATTTCAAGTATGTACACGTAACAGATTTTGAGAAAAGGTACATCATAAACAGCCAATTTAACATTGTCAGTATAAAGACTGAGAGAGATTTCCAACTGCCTTTAAGAACGTTTAATAATTACCAGGGTCCCCCAAAGGCTTGTCCTATATTAAATTATATACAAAAATTAACACCTCGATAATTTGTACAGTTTATAATTTAATCCCTTAACGGCCAAATAAAAGTTACGTTATTCGCTCCCCAATGCCATCGTTTTCCCACGTAGTTTAGCGTATGAGATATATTAGGGGAAGGGGGAAGAAAAGGAATACATAAACAAATCCATTGAAATAAGTAAATCATCTTCGCAAACGCTGTCAAGGTCCTTTTGTTGCATTCCAAAGCCTTCGGAATAATTTTATGGCTGAGAGTACACAGAAAAGAGCGTACTTCGGAAGGACGTATATATACGTCCAAGACAATTAACGCTTTGGCTGTGCGAGACGTTAAAGTAGTATTGTAGCTTCAGCGTAAAGTATAGTATTATTGAATTCAATACACTATTATTGTATGGAGGTGGGTCCGATGAGAACTATGATTGAATATTGGGTCACAAATATTGAAAGTTTGAGAAACACTGCAGCACGTATAAAAAAACACAATACTGCGCAACAATACATTTTTAACCAGGTGACAAAGAAAAGAAATTACTTGTGTAGTGAAAGCTTTTAATTGAAATGTCGCAAGATGTTAGATTGAAAATGATTGAAATTTTTTTTCCATACCCAGAACGTACTTTTAAGAAAAATAAATGAAAAAAAAAGAGATGAAATCAATATTGTGTTTCATAATGCAATGTATTTTAACATGCATATGATAAAATTATTTCTGCTTTACATAGCTTTTGAAAAAGTTATTGACGAATCAATGTGCGAGAAGCGTTATTGCATTCAAAATCGCTAAATGAAATTCAAATTAGTCCGAGCTAAAAGTAAAATATTTGACGTGAAGAGCCTGAGGATATGTAAGGTAATAAGTTTTTAGTAAAGAAAGATATAAAATCAGAAATGTAACTTATACTGGTTCCATAATAAAATATTGCTAGTAAGATTATTATTTTTTTCCTCTAGTGTTGCATAATATTTAGACAGTGCTATTTAACTCATGTCTAGACAATGCATTACTTTGGACACTTATGTCCAGACAATTTCATGATTTAGTCTAGGTTATGTCATTTAATTAACAAAGTAATAAGATCATTTCGAGGGGTTTAAGTATTTTTATTTTTCTAATCATTTGTTATCCACAAGGTCAACAATAAGAAGTCAAACATTGCCTCTCAATATTAAAGGAAATATGAGAAAAAAAAATTTCAGCAGGTAAAATAGAACTAATTTAAAACCCCACGCAATGTAAAGAGGTATTCATTTTGTGTTTGCCGCAGTAGTAATTGAAAATTGTGGATATTAATCAAATCGTCCTTTATTTTGGTAATTTTAAGATTAAAATAGGGAATTCTCTGCATCCCTTTTGCTCAAGCATCAATCAAGAGAGAGATTTATCTCTTTTTCTACATTTAAGGAGGTTCACCCATGTATCGGCCTATTTTTTAAGCCTTTTTAGGAAACAGTTTTTGATGACCAGTAAAATGATAGAACTTTTCGTTTTTTATCATTTATTTATATGCATCTAAAGAGTATGTATATAAGTTTCTAGCCAAAAATATCCAATAGAACGTGAGTTACAGCTCTCTGAACACACCAGCCTCGAAAAAAACGGACGCTCACTTCCTCCACGATTCCTGCTGATAGGCTTATCTGAATTGAAAACAACAACAATGGCGTTTTAATATACATGCTTAAACGCACCAAAAATGAACTACACTCAATTTAAACTATCCAAAATTGGACTGTCGGAATACTTCTGAAGAAAAAGTTTCCAATTTTATTAGTTTTTTTTGTGATGTTTTTGTTATAGAAAATAGAAATATTTTGAATTTAAGATTGATCGCAGTTCATTTGGTGCGTATATTTGTGCTGAGTCTACCCTATAAATTTGAAGGCCTTCGACCAAATCGTTCTTGAGATATGATGGAAAATTTTAAGGTATCCGATTACGTTCGGAACCGTGATTTTAAAAAAGCGCATAAATGGGTAGTTTTCATGATATTTAGTGTCACGTAGATTAGAATACATGTATACAATTGTTTTAAGCACATTTTAACAAAAAAAA
>BMAV01017895.1:257422-292773 GCA_019973955.1 Trichonephila inaurata madagascariensis | reverse complement strand
CCCTTTAAATAGGTAAAAAAATATGATAGCAAAAAGCAAAACCATGTGTTTAAGTGAAGGGAATTGTAAGTTATTTTTAGAAACTACATCAATGTTTAAAAGAAAATTTCAACTGCTTAGTAAGAAATGAGTAAGCTTTTAAGATATTGTTTTACTAAGAATCATAAATAAATAAGTTGAAAGTTCAGGATGCAATCCTTTTAACGAGGAGTCACGGAAAAATCTGACAAAATACAGGTATTAGTTTTTTAATGCGAGATGAAATGAAACGCGCTTTTCGAAATAGGATATTTGGAATTACAATTTTTAGAAAAAATGTATAAGATTGAATTTTAAGTAAATATTACTACAAAGTAAAGTAAAAATATTACTACAAATATATATCTAAGTTTTTAAATTAATTAGTCTTATCATAGTTATTATTTGTATTAGTTGTTTTAAATAATCATGATAAATAATAAAATATGTTAAGAAAGGGTACAGATAAAATGTTTCTCTTTCTCAGTAGCACCAGAATAAAAATAATATAAATTAATTTTTATTAAAAATAAAAACTTAAATACAAAAGTAAATACAAATACAAAATAAAATACTAAAGTAGATCTAATGTAAAGGAGGCTTACTTAAAAGCAGCACAAGATTTTTATGTTCGTTGCTATAGCAACTAAGAAAACTTACTTCGAATCTAAATAATCGCCTTATATTTATTTATTTAACCACTAACACCATGAATAAATACAAAGTACTAAATTTGTACAGAGAAAAATTATTAAATTTTTAAGGAAAGAAAATTACAAATCTGTTGAAATTGGCACAGGTTAATTGCCCTAGGGAATAATATCTCATCGATATCTGAAATATGCAAATATCTTGAGGCAGTGTTTCTCAAGCTATAGGGCGCGCCCTCCTAGGGAGGTGTGAAAACTTTACGAGGGGGCACGAGCATATTGAAAAGTCGAAAACAAAATATTATTTAAGAAAATTGTTAACTTGTAGAAGGTAAACAAACAAAATACATTCTGACATAATCAAAAATAAAATACTCATTTACATTTATATAAAACACTTATGAATGTATCAGTATTCTGAACACACAGTTTTATAATTAATTTAACAACACTAAGTTAAGATCAAGTTTTAAAATTACCAGTGACTCCATGGGCTTGTCATATAAAAAATTATAACCAAGAATTAATATCTCTGGATAATTTGTACGGCTTACAATTAATCCATTGACTGCCGATTAAAAGTTACGTGATTCGCTCCCCAATGCCACAGCTTTCCACTTGGGCACCAAATCCTCTGAACACTGTCAAGGTCCTTTTATTGCATTCCAAAACCTTCGGAATAGTCTTATGGATAGCAGTGCACAGAAAGGATCGTACTTTGGAAAGCCGTATATATAGGCCCGAGGCAATCATCGCTTTGGTTGCGCGAGGCGTATATATAGGTCCGAGGCAATCATCGCTTTGGTTGCGCGAGGCGTATATATACGTCCGTTGCACTTAAGAAGTGAAAGTCTTGCTGTAGCTTTAGAGTCAATGTGTATAGTATTATTGAATTCAATACATTGTTATTGTATTGAGGAAAGGAAGCGCGACGAAAATTATTATTGAATATTGGGTCGCAATTAGTGAACGTTTGAGAAGCACTGGCTTAAGGTGTTTAAAAATAGACACGATTAACTTGAAAATGTATCTCATAGTCATTCATCGAAAACAATTCTATCTGGAGTGAAATTTTGTCAAATTCGAGGTTTTATTCATGATCATCAATGAATTGGTGACAAAATCAACTTGAGTTGTAGAAATTTGTAATGAATTATCTATAAATAGTTATTTTGCAAGATCACAGGTAGAAGGATTGATGGAATTTTGAAAATACATCAAAACTTGATACAAGCAGAAATCAAGATATTTGAATCGTTATGGGACAGTCAGAAGCCCTTGTTAAAACGCGAATTTTAATTCGTGATGAAAATTAAGTTAATCCTTTCATTCTGAAATAAAACTGCTCAATATGTTTCGGCTCAAAAATTGAAACTGCTCTACAAACCAAAAACTCGGTTATCTGCTGGAAGCATTATCGTTGTTGCTTTGGAGAAAATTTATAGGGTATATTGGGTATGAAAATATTATTCATAACAGATGTATAACTAAGACAGAAATTTTACCGTGACTTCTTATAAGGTGTACACAAATTGCATCGACCTTCTCCAACACATTGCAAGTCTCCACGCAGTTTATGAAACATTGCAAAAATCAAAGGAACGTTACTGGTACACTTAAGCATCTTCCCCCTTTTGTACGGACATAATTAAACTATCATTTATTGGAACCTTTGAAAGAAGAGTTAGGGAGAAAAAAATTTTCATCGAATTAGGAAGAAGAATTTATTCTCTATTAGGTTTGCACGTGCCCGATTTTCAAAACAGTGAAAATTGAAATATAGTGAACTATGTTTAACGTGAAAACGGTTAAGATGAAATATTGGTTCACACAGAATATACAAGGGTCTCAACAAAATACTAAGTACTTTCATGGATTTTTTTCTCTTAAAACGAAAATATATACCTTCTGGGAATGAACAAAGTACGGAAAACACCAACCAGGTTCAGCTGTTCTATTGTACTATCAAAAGATTTCATTGCGGTTGATATTAATAATGTCTGTACAGCCCCTTCCCCTCCCCCCGATTGTAGCAGACAAAGACATTTTGAAGTCAGTTCAAAGTTCAAAACTGTCATTGATGCAGATTCTGATAAGAAAAATGAGATGAATAAAGTAGCTCCTGTTCTCACGACATCCGAAATGAGAAACATCAAGAAAAGTATGTGAAGTTATTTAGACGCACATTCCAATGGTAAAATGAATAACAAAATGGACCACATGTAACAATTTGTTGACAATTTGATGCAAAAAAGGAAATGCAAAGAAAAATATCAGATCATTTTTTAAAAACTCAATAAATGTTTTATTTTTCAAAAAATTTGAACATTTTGTTTTAAATCTCATTAAGTTCTTGTGAATGTTTTAGTATCATAGATTTTTATGAGATACATGCAATATACATATGTATACAAATAAAATTTACTGGAATTAACTTAATTTTGTTAAATATATGTTTCTTTGTAACATCCTTTAACACTAAATTCTTTTAACATGAAAAAATATTTCCGTCCCCTCAGTTTCGTGTTAAAAAATTTTCATTGCGTGTTGAAATTTTTTTTTATTTTAAAAAAAGGATACAAAGTGAAAAATGTAGCAAAGAAATTTTTATTAGATAATATTGCAGGAAAGAGTTTAAGAAAAAGTCTCATTTGAATTTTATCCGCTCTCCATTTCACGGAGCATATTTCTTTTCTTATAAATTGCGGTGTTTGTACCTTGTACACCCGCGCTATTGTCGCTGGTCGCGCCCCCTACAACTCATCACTTCTACGAGTTTTCTCATACCGAGCGGACATACTCTCCCAGTCGTCCCGTTTGTGTTTCATTGCTTCAAGTGCCTCTTTGTCTAATATTACTTACCTTTAAATTCAATGTCAATTTGTTATTGTTGTTTACCTATGTTAATCATAATAAATATTTGTTATGGATTAAGGTTTTATTTCTCTCTCGTAAGTATTATCGACGTTAATTTTGCTGTCAGCATCCCGCCGCATTTAGGCCTACCATCCCCTATTTTCATACGGCATGGAAAAAAATTCGGGAGTAAAATAAATTTCGGCATGCATCTTTTATAAATCCGTATTTGAAAGAGAAATTTTTTTCCTGTTTTTCTTCCAAACAAAAGAGACAATGTTAAACTTTTAAACCAATGCAATGGATAGAATTAAAATTACAATAGATGATGATGCAACATTAGTGTATTACAGCATCCCCCAGATTGAAACAAAATATATTATTCTACTCTGGAAATATACTAATAGATGTTTCTAATATTAGAAATAGTTCGCTTCCCTTTATTTCTTAAGGTAATCCGCCTCAAATTCCACTTAAGCTCTCATCTTGTGGGAGAAAGAATGTACTTTTTTCTGGCTATTTATACCACCTAGGATATAAAAGACAAAAAGCATTAAAAGTAGAGTACAAAGCTATATTTAGCCATGAATATTTTCACTAACATATAATGAATATTTTCACTCAAAATAATGTTCACTAAATTGCACTCAAATGGATATTTAGCCATGAATATTTTCACACAAAAAACTTTTTTTTTGTCTTAAACGCAATAAGCAGATGTATCTGAGCAATTTAACATCATAAAATATTGAGATTGTAGAGGTTATAGTAATAAATTAATGTAAACAACTGTATGCATGTGATTGAAAAGAAGCAAACTACGAAATATCAAGATTTGTATGTTTATACTGATCCTTCGTAGTTTTAACATGAATACACTTTGTTTTACATTTACACAAATTTAGATGGAATTAGCGGTAGGATTTAAAGAGATTTTAAGAATATTATGTAAAGTATGTTATCTAATTTGAATTCTTGGAAAAAAATACAGCATTTTATGTTGTGTCCGGATAGATAATTCATTTTTAATTACTTTTATAAGCTCCCAAGACGTTGTACGATAGATTCGAACCGGGCACCTTCCGTTCCGAACGCCAGTACTTAATCGATCACGCCAAAACGATCGTCTTCGCGTGATGTCTAAGAGTACTGGTTTATTTAGATACCTCTACACTACTCTCTCACCAGTGAGATGGATAGGCGAACGTTTTATTTTCTCGTTCGTTTGCTTGTTACGGAGAGAGCATGTTTATTTATTTATTTTATTCTCTCTATCTCATTATTTTTTTATTTATTTTACTTTTATTCTTCTTATTTATTTTATTTTTCTTGATGAGATGAGAGAAAGGTGATCTACCATTTGTTTTGGAGAGAGTATGTTTTTTTTTTTATTTTTCTTTTCTTATTTTTATTATTCTCTTATTATTTATTATTATTTTATTTTTCTTGCGGTAGATGGGGCCACGAGAGCTCAGAAAGTTGCGTTTTCGTACTTCAGTCCAGGGTCACTAATATACGATAGATTCGAACCGGGCACCTTCCGCTCTGAACGCCAGTACTCTATGGATCACGCCAAGACGATCGTCTTCGCGTGATGTCTAAGTACTGGTTTATTTAGATACCGCTACAACGTTATTGTTTTAGCTCTAATAAATTAACAGCTTTTCAAATACCTGCTTTCACTTATAAGTAACTTAACTTTCAAAAATAAATTATAACAATAGCGCATTTTTCTTGTAATTCGTATCGAAGTTCACCAAAAGTAAGCAATATTTTATCAATTTATTGATGCATCATAGTAATCTATACCTCATCAGGAATTCAAAATGAACTGAAATGGGATCAAATTATTAAAAATTTGATGAATGTGTGAGACCGACTTATTTATCTCGAGAACAGTTTCTTGCGTCATTTAGCTTTCTTTTTGGCTTACTTTTGAGTCAAACGATTTTGCCATAATATTTTCTTTATAAAAAAGCAGATTTAGCGTAATTTATTTGCCGAGGTGACCAATATAGAAATTTTACACAGAAAATACATTTGTAATGGATTGCCGTGTGTTATCAGAGCAAGAAAAATGAATTCGATCATTTACTTCACCAACGAAATATATTGTTACGAATTTTGTGTCAAATAGGGTAAATAATTTGTATTTGGATGTGTAATGCCTCTATATATCTTACTCTAAATTAGATTTAATTTAAGTTAAAATTGTAATATTCACAAACAACGCCGCCTCTTACGTTATAATGGTGATTCAATGGAAACTTGGCGAAATTCTGGCGTTAGAGCCAAGTTGGCGTCATTTTTGGCGACCAAGCTGGTGACTTTGACGACTTGGTGATCATATTGGCGAGTTCGGGACCCTGTGGATTCTTCTAGAAATTAGTAGAGAAATACATTAATTTCAAGATCTATGACGCAAGTGGGTCTTTCTCGAATTATCCGCATGGAATATAAATTGAGAGATGATCAGTAAGTTTGGTTTCGACTAGCGATCAGTTAGTATTGCTCTGATTGTTGAATCGATTAGTGATTACTTCGGCTGTTGAACGAGTGATTGCTTGTGAAAAATGTTTTATATACGTGTATTTTAGACACCGATAATTGTGTCTGAGTGCTATTGAAGATGTGAAGACCTTTTGAGATTTACTCTGTGAATATTGCTGCTGAATCTTGCATTTCAAGGATTAAAATTTCGACAATAAGTTCGCATTCCTCTTAAAGAACTGTCTTGTTTTTTTGTGACTAATTTGCATAAAATCCTCGAACCCCGGATCTACGTAACAATATATTAATACGAATTTATTTTTCAAAATCTTACTGCAAAAACTTGACTTTTTAAAATTTAATTTATTGAAGTCGTTATGTCTATAAATATGCAGTAATTAGTATATTAGTAAATTTCACTTGATTCAATTTAGCCACCCTATTATTTATGATTGGTGTTCATATATGCAAGACTTTTTCTTTATTTTCTATAACATATGAATTATTAATTTTTGAACAGAACTTTCAAGAGCAAACCTCTCAGAAATTTTCACACCATAAAATGAAATTTCTAAATAAATAAATTCGAATTTCTCAAAAGAACAAAAATAAGACCCTGAAGAATTGAATCGAAGCCTTATCTATCCAAATAATCCTTCGGCGCTCGAGAAAAATCTAGAGAGAATATTCCGAGAAGATTATTTATAGGAGTTCAATTTATATGCAATTTCGAATTCTGTACTGAATAAGTAGATTTAAAATTTTCCATCTTTGTTGTTGGTTATGTATAAAAGAGCATTCTGGACATGAAAAAAAAATTTCTTTAGAAAAATTATTTCTTGTTTATATTTACATTGTACATTTTGTTTTCGTTTTTTCAACGTTAAGGCTTAAGGTTCAATTGATTTTTTTGCTTATTACTTTTCAATTTCTAAATAAAAATATGATAAAGTACATGTTGCAAATTTAATATCAAGCTAGTGAAGCGTCAAAATGTAATTGAATTATTATACATATTTCGCGTAATGAAAAAAAAAATCTACTAGCGGAAAATCAATAATTTATTTTTATAGTCTTTTTATTGCTAGAAATATTTTTTACAGTATAAGTAGCGGAGTAATATAGGTATTCTAGAATGTACTGATAATATACTGATTATATATTATGTATTTATTTTTTTTATATAGTTTGATTATCTAAGATTATTTAATAAAATTTTAACTATGACATAACGTTTTCTTTAAAAATCATTTAAAAGCAAACATTTTTATTTTCTTGCCAGCTTAATTTTTTAAAAGAAACCGGGGGGGGGGGTACCCTTGTCCCCCTGTCTTTGATATGTTCCTACATTAGAAAAGCACCATTGTCAGCAATGATTAACATAAAAAAAATGTCTATCTGTTTGGCATCATTTTTCTGCGAGAACTTACAATAATGTACTAAGCACTTGTAGAAAAAGGTCTTAAGGTTCCACCTGGTCCATCAATAAAGAACAACTTTTCATCTTATCAGCTTTCCAGCCTAAGCACCGATTTTTCTTCACGCTTTAATATTACACGACTATCATTGTTCATCTGTTGTATCATGAACTCTTAAATTGTTTTGCGTTTATGTAATTCAAGGTCTTCATTCTTTTACGTTTGTACTTATTTGTGATTTATCAATATTGTCTGGCAGTTCGACTTCTTTTAATGTAAAATATTCAGCTTCTAACAGATCCCTAGTTTTTTCATTATTGTTCTCGTGTGAGAGATAAATAAATTTATTACATCATCACGAAAAACTTTTAACTCGAACTAACGTTCGAGATAACTCACCAAGTTGGTAACCCCGATTTCGCATGTGTTGGATGCGCTGAATTGGCAACCATATTCTGCATTTCATACAATGTCGCCAATACCGTTGCGATAATACCTAAGTACCTAATTTTCTTTAAAATCTTTTCAAAATCAAGCAATTTGATTTTTTTGCACTTTTATTTATTTAATAAATATATAAATCAAAAGAAATGAAAATCATATAACTTTATTTTAAAAAAATGATATCAGAACTCGTATTCTTTATTAATAATACGAAGTTAAAAGTACTAGTACATGTACAATGAGTAGAAAAAGAGAAATTGTACGTGATTTGTCAAGATTTTTACATTTCGAACGGAAGTTTAATAACCTTTCCCGCGTGAAGTATTTTTTTTTGAAAGTTGAAAGTAATCAGAGGATAAAAATAGCTTCCTTGGGAAGACGTTACATCAGTAATTCAAGAGGTATTAATGGCAGTTGAGAGATGACAGTTAAGTTCGTACTTCAGTTTAACTTAAAAAACAGCAATTTATTTTCAGTTTAATTTCGGATAAGTGCTATTTAATGAGCTAGAAGACTTCAGAAATCTTTTTTGAGAGAAAAAATGACTTGAAAAAATGAGAACGATGCTTTTTATAAGGGGATTTTATAATCTAAAATTAAATCATTAAATGACATAATATTTACTTCAGGCATGTAACTTTTAGAATGGCGTACAATACGATACAAATGTATAAATTAATATAGTTAATTTATATCCCTAACGTTATACAACGTCCCCCTGTATATTAATTACTTACTTTATGCCTTAGTAATACCTACGTAGGGTCTTTAAAATAGTAACTATAGTGTTTTAACAACAATAACTAAAAATAAACATTTAAATGCAGAGTTATTATTTATTTCATTGTAAATTTAAAATAACTTTAACTGTATTTATCCTAACATTCCAATCTAAAAATAAACAAAAATCAAATTTTTATGTTGATATGTGGCCAAGTTATCTAATTGTTTTTAAAAATTGTTGTAGCCAATTAGACAGTAACGTAATGTAATTAAACTGAAACAAAGGTAGATTTTTGGCCAACTCGATTTTTTTCCATCAAAGTGATCAGTCGCCCGTTTGTTGCTTGCCATCTGCCTAAAAACCTATAGTTCTCTCTTAAATTTTATAAAAATTAGCTGTTTCTATTCAATTTCTGTACTAAATGTATGCGAAAATGTACTAGTTTACGCCCAAAAGTAAAGGCACTTTCGGAAATTCTTTTTCAAAGGTATGGCAACAGCGCTAATATCCAGCGTTCAATGATGGATAATCGGCAACACTTCTGTACAACGTGTAATTCGTCTTCCCTTGTAAGTCCTTGGGGTGTAGCACACCGTTCACATGGTAGTTTCGTTGTCGATCTGCACCAAGAAGGAAAGAAGGCAGTGGTTTCGTTTGGAGAAGGTGTGAAACCTGCGGAAGTTATTCATCGCATGCAAACGCAGTGTGGTGACAGCTGTTGATTGTGAAGCCATTGATAAAGAGAGCGCTTCCAACAGGAAAAAAGTTTATGGGACGACGAAAGATCGGGCCGTCCATTAACGTCAACCACTGAGGGTATGGTGATGGAAGAGATGGCTAGTATCCAGCACAGGTATCAAACCTTTCTCAACCAAAATGCGAATCACTGCCCTTCTTTCCTCCTTGGTGCAGTTGTGTTAAAGTCTTACCGGCGACCTCTCATTCAGTTCTAGATATTAGCTCCATTGCCAAATCTGAAATTGCAAAACTCTTTACTTTTTGATTTACCCTCGCACAAACCTTTATAAAACGCCTTAAAAAAGAATCGAAAATACGACTGAAAATAATTAGTATATCAAGTAAATGAGAATGAAATCAACCAAGAGAAAATTACACAACCGTATTACATAGGGGGAAAAAAAAAACAACATAAAAGTAACCCGTTTTATCCCAATTTATTTATTTCATTCAAATTTGAGTAGAATTATATTTTCTAAAGTTAGTTAAACCTATACAAACTAAATTTATCAAAATTTGAAAAATTTACACATTTTATATAAGAAATCTGACCCGTCTCCTAAATAGAACACTGGGATAAAGGGGATAAAATTTGTACTTACAGGTTTCAGTGTTCTCTTTAATGATGAAAAGCTATTTCCGAGTACAAAATTTTATTTCATTTCAATAATACTTTCTTGTTTACACAAAATATTTCACTTTTCCAGTTAAATTTCACTCTAATTTTGCTGGAAAGGTTTAAAGCAAGCCTGACAAAGCGTTTTGTCACATTTGCCATAGTATGTTTTTGGTTTTTCTTTGCAGTCCTCTTTTTGACTACGAAGCTGTTTTTCTTGCTTTAGTAAAAAGTGACCAACACTATTTCTAAGGATATCTTATTTTGCACCAGAAGGTACAGTCAAGATCAAGGGGAGGCATACTTTTCCAGGGTGCGGGGTACTTCTAATTTTTTAAAGCTATTGCGGTTCACCCAATGTCAGTGGGAGCACACAAGGAGGGGGGGGGAGTCCACTGGTCCGGAGCCTCCCTCATAGCCATTGATTTTTCCCCCATTGATTATAATACCATGTATGTAGTACGTAAAATTTAATTAAGTATTTGTTATTAATATTTATTATTATTATTTAGTGTTGATGATTTATTCAGTATATTTTTTACTGTTCTTTGTTCCCGACAATCTACAAAATTTTAAAAAAAAATATGTTTGGCTGCGTATTGGTGTATGATACCAGAACGGTAGACTTTCGAACCTCTACCCCACCCCCACCCTCTTGGAAAAATTCTTGTGTACTCCAATGCCCAATGTCGTAGGTGTGAGGAGGTAGGAAAAGGGGGGTCTACAATTTTTTTAAAAAATTAATAAAAAATAAATAAAATATTTTTTTAACTAAAAAAAAAAAAATAAAAAAAAAAAAAAAAAAAACGAACACTTTTAAAATCGTTTTTAAAGCAAAACGCAAGATACACAAATTTAATAACATTCCCACAAATATAATAATATCAAATGATGCATTTGTCATCAAACAATTCAAACATAAAAAATAAAACATTTTTATCTAAGATTAGTTTTTGTTGCTATAGTCAGTAGAAGACTAGTCTGCATACTTCAGCAATATTTCCGCATAAAATTATTAACTGCTAATGTTCAGGCGGTCACCCCAAAATGTCTTGGCGGTCCACCGGTCGATCGCGATCAACGTAATGCCCAACCCAGGTCAAGACCTTAGGTCTACCTTTTGTTCTTATCAGTTTTTTTAGATAAACGGTTGTTACAGCTCTTTGGAATTCCTTCAAGTTTCGTACTTCATCTTTGTTGAGAATTTTGGGAATTATCCAGCATTTACAATATCCATATCCAGTGAACGTATAAAAAGTGGCCAGTGCCTCTTTTTCCTACGAATTTTAATGGAATGTTCAGCCAACCAGTCGTGGGGATCCACATCGCCCACGTAAGAATTTATCAAATTTGGCATCTTCCCGTTAACTTTTTTTATCTTTGTGTTTTCATACTCGCCTCGAAAATTCATAAAATTATAAGTATGGCAAATAAATGTTTTACTTTGATGTTTATGTTGATTTACAGTTCTATTGTCTATAAAGTGTAAACAAGATATTAAATTTTGGAAACGGTTTCATGGCATTGCACTTTTCACCAGGTTAATTCCAAGGTCTCAGAATCTGACCAATAATCACGTTCACAAGTATTTGAATGATAACCAGCTAGAAGCAAAATTCCTATAAAACACGCATTTCATCAGCAGTGGTCAAGAAATCGTGTTCATTTGTTAATATGCTGCATATCGCATAGTTTTGCATTGAGGTCGTAAGCTTCACTAGAATAAAACTGCTCGAAAAGTTCTGATGGGGTTTTATGTTTCAATAAAATTACCTTCGGCTTGAGCTAGTCATTTGATGTTGAGTCAGCCTGTGTTACCTATTTTGATAATGCGGTGATTTAGTCTTTATCCCTAATGACTGATGTCTTTTATTTTTTTCTTCTGTTCTTTGTTGTCAAAACTCTAGAGCTTGTGAGCGGTTTAGAGGCTGTGGAAAATATCTCCACTTCTAACCTCCAAAGACCCAGGAACATCTTTTATAATAATCTCACTAGTATTTACTTCATTATCATCCCTTTCTTCGTCAGTTAGTTCGCTGATATCTGGTAACACAGCAATTTCAATATCCCTCTCATCCGCGCGAATCTAAACTATTTAATAATTCTAATACTTCTTCTAACTTCCGAAACCTTTGCACTGACATAACTAAGTAGGGGTGAAACACTAGAAGCCAAATTATAATTATAATTTTTCTTTCTTTTACTCTTCGTTATAAAGAGAGAAGGAACTAGCCAATTGCATGTCTATCGTTTCACTATCCTATATAGAGGACAGTTAAATATATATATATATAGGCTAATTCTCTACAAACAAGAGATAACATCCAAACAATAACATTCGACAAACACATAGACAGTAGGAAAATCACGCAATGAAGGACATATGAGTAATTGAGATTATAAATATAAAATGGATGCTGAAGTGTTATGAACATTACTGACTTAGGACAGCTATTATATAAAATAATTTATATAAAAGTGGGGTTGAACATGTTTTTTGGCCAGCCAACCTTCCCCCTTTTTTTGTAAATAACACTGAGCAAAAACCAATAGGAAATAATGGATAGAAATATCTAAATCCATTACAAGATAGAGGTAACTTACCTAAAAATTGCACTTACAAATGCAAAGCCCGCGCTAAATCTGAGTGCAAACATTAAGATATTGCCAGATTCTATACCCTAATACAGATTTAAATCAAGAGAATGGCTGAAATGTAGCACTTAACAAAAGTATAAAAGAATGGAAATAAAAATTAATAAGAGTTGCATATCATAGCATAACTATAATAACACTAGAGTAAATTATGTGTAATATATTATATATATATAATAATTTGCAAAAACTTACCTAAGAACAATATCGCTCTAATTAACCACTAGGATCATAACGAAAGAGTAATATCACAATCACATAAAAATGTATAGACAAGTGTCCAGATTAAACTGAAAAAGAATTCTACAACCTCAAAGAGATGATACAAACAGTGCACATAAATGCGATGAATAAGTAACAATTTCAGAGGATGGGGGAGGGGTGAAACACGTAACTCACGCTGGAAGAAGCTAATATATATCCCTACATGTTCCAACTGTTAAAATATTCGCATCATACAAATAATGATTTCCACATGATATTTTCAGCTGTCCTCTAAATAAGACAGAGGGATAAAATGTGCTAAAAAGAATCATGATATGTTTCTTTACTCATAATACAAAATAATAATAATAACAATAATTCGTAGTTTTTTTTGTTAAATTTAGCGTCGATCTAAAGTTACATAATACCTATCGTCAATGAATCTCTTCATTAAAAAAACTGACCAGGAAACGATACCTGAACAAAAGTGTCCTATTTTCAATTCAACCAGAAGAAGCTTCCATAGTTTGGAATGGCAATCTTAAATATTATGAGTCTTGAACGTTTGACTGGCCTGGCATGGAAGTTTTGGACAGTGCAATGGTGGCTTAGGGGCCTTTCACGTCACTTGATTCTCATTCAAATTACGAGGTCTGTTACCAATACTTCTCTCTTGTTATTTCAGAGTGCCCTATTAAAAATGAATAAATCAATACACATTTAATTCGATTCATATATATCCAATGATTACCTTAAGATTATCAATTGAGAGAAAAACATGGAAAATGGAAGCTAATTTAAGACTAAAAAGCAAAAGACACAAATTTTGAACAACAGAGATACCATCCCACTCTTCAAATTTCCACACCTCCCAACGTGAGGAATTTGAACTCCACCAGAGTTAACCCTTTAACTGTCGATTAAAAGTAACGCGCTTCGCTCCCCATAGTCGCTTGTATCACATAGTCGCTTGTATGCGGTGTATTGGGCGGTAGGAGGCACAAATAAGTGGAATTTTCTATGAAGAAAGTTAATCTTTCGCAGTCAAGGTCATTTTATTGTATTCCAAAGTTTTCCAAATAGTCTTATTGATACAAGCTCAAAGAAAAGAATCCTATTTCGGAAGGACGGATATATACCTTTGAGCATATACAGCACCGGTTGAGCGAGACTGATATAGACGCTGGTAGCACTTAACTCGCATCAATCGTTGCGCACGATGAGTGCTAAGTGGCATCAATACTCGGACGCATAATCCGAAAGAGACATCTTACTACAAGAGAGTTTGCAACCATTTCATTCTACTACTGTGGTCACTCAAAAGTAGTAGAGGTCCAAATGTAGCCCAAGAGTTTCAACAGATAAGACACTGTTTGAGTGAATTAACTAATTGATTTGGAGCATTGTTGAACACCATGGAGGAACCATGCGAATGAAATGAAATTTGCAGCATTGCGTGGAGGATACACGAAATACTAATTTCGGAAACTTAAAACTGTTTCTTTTCTTTGAAAATTTATTCATTTATATGTGCCACGTCAAGTCGTTTGTGTATTACATTTCAATTATTTCTGATTACTCCTTCATGGTTTTGCATTTTTTTACAAACAGCAGTATATTTAAAAACAACACTGGCACTACTGGAGTGAAACCTCATAATTTTGAACTATGGTCAAGATACGAGAAATGCACCTTAGATACAAATCTACGATCCTAGTTCTACAGGTTCACTCACACCAACATATTAAGACACGAGATGCGAAGATTTAAACCTTAACTTCGCAATTTTTTAAATTTCTAGGAAAAAGTTATATCAGCTAGTTCTCAAGTAATAATAAAAGGGAAAATATGAAAAAGAAATTAAGCAGTTTTAAATTGAATTTCAGTCATTTTTGTTTGTTTGTTACAGAAGTGTAACATTGCACAGTAGTGCTGTAAATTACACAAAACTTTTTTTATATGAGGATTTTATTATTTATCATAAAATGTTTAAATTTCTTACCCGGTAATTTATTTCGTCAATAAACAAGAGGAAGCATAAAATATAATAGATTCTTTTTATAGCAAAAACACAGTTCTTGAGGCATCAGAGATTTTTATAATTGTTGCGATTTCTGGAAAAAATGTACTTCCATCTAGTGACAAAATTAGCATGTATTTCGTTGCAATAATCTTTTTTTTTCTCAGATAAGTGATTTGTAGGTAATTAAAAAAATATTGAGTCTGTTAAATTAAAATAAATTATATGTTGCAGAAATGCAACAGTGCGAAGTTAAGGTTTAACCAATAAAATACTTCTATGCCCTCGTGCAAAAGCTCTCCTTGATTTGGTGTGAATTCGCTTCTACGCCAATGTAAGCTCTTTCAGTTAGAAAGATTTCACGCTCATCATTCTGTCGTTAACAGTATCAGGATTTTTATTCTAAAATCCATTGAAACACCCTCAGGCAAGGGCTCTTCATATGAACTCTACTCCGCAATCACAGCCCGTGATCTAATAAAAACAGATTCGAGTCATGGTTGTACTAAGAAGCGTCGTGCTATGGAAAACCAGACATGATTTAAAGCCCTCACTCAGAAAGATGGGAAAGCTGACAGATTTCTTTTGATTTGATTTTAATTTTAATTCACACTCCAGAAGCAACATAAGGGCTATTGATGACGGTCCATGTAATTTTGAACCAGGTCAGATGACAACACCTGGCATGGATAGTTTTGATTGGGTCCTGTATCAAAATTCATTCGGGGTCCTTTTTAGGTATGAGATCCCTGTTAGTGGGACTGTAGTTCACAGGTTGGGCCTTGGTAGCTTGGTTGCCTCATATCATTTGCAATGGATCTATACGTGTTTTTCCAATTAATACTCTTGGGAAATCTTTGGGCTATCAATTCGCGTTCTTCACAACCAGCCCTTCGGAAGAAGAAAATCGTGATATTCAAATTAACTTACTATAAATAGGAGAGGTTTTCTAGCTTGAGAGAGAGTAGGAGAGAGAAAATATACTCGAGTCAGGTGAGATTGCTACTGAAGATATAATATTAGAATTATAGTGATTAGATTCTTATTAGGAGGAAACTTTAAAGTGACGATTGTTCACTAGGATTGATTTGACATTAGATTAAATCGGATGATAGGTTTGATCCTTTATTAAGGTAAGGATCAAGTTTGATAGTCTCCTGATCGTTCGCTTTTTACCGTCGTTGTTCCACTTTCACGGTTAACATTGAGACATTCTCTTTCTATTCTTATTTAAAATTGTGTCTGTTCTTCGTTCGGTGAATAAATAGATTAATTGGATCATGTGGGGTGTTTCTTCCCTCCCCCACACATATAGATGCCCGAGAGAGAGGTCCGAGCCTCTCACACATTGATACGGTGTTAGCTACGCTTATGTCGACAACTGAGATGTGCTCATCTCCAGACTTTCATACCACGCCAGGGGCACGACTCTGAGCCTCGATAGATTGAACGTGCATCAACCCCGCTACACGGCTAAACTTCAGTGCCACTAGCTTTCGATCTAGGGGTTAGACATTGCCGGCCACGAAATCATGATCATGATCACTCGGATACTGTGGTAACTTGTATTACGTCAAAAGCAATACAGTTGTGAATTGCTATACAAATTTTGTGGGTGTAGGTTTTCTTGAAAGAGTCTTCTTTTTTACTGCCAAATGAAAATATGGCTTCTAAAGGCTAAAAAGTTACCTGCCTGTGTTGTTGAATATCGATTTAATCCAACCCGAACTCAAACTTCGTTGTTTAAAAATCATTCTATTTCATTGAACAAAGGAAATTATTCCAGACATCCCAAACAATAATTTCTTCCCCACTTAAGCAAATAGTGAGTTATACCTAGGATGCTTATTCATTTGCTTTTTATTTTAGTTCACAATTTTTTTCGAAAAGCAGAGAATCGATTCGAAGCAAAATACTGAAGATTCAATGGAGGGAACTAAAGTGACGGAATGCTCTACGGAACATTCTTTCGTAGAGCATTTTGGAGAAGGAGGCATTTATAATTTATTACCTCTTTCTCTCGCTGCTGAAAATCAATGCCTCCATCCCCTCCAGGAGAAGTGATGAATGCCGGAAGTGGAGTATGCTAATGTCTATTCAAGTATCAGGAAATAGGGTTGGAGGCAGAGAAAGATGCCAAATATCGGTTAGTTTTCATTGAGGGTGCTTTCCACTTTTAGCGATCATCACTCTTGTGTAATTAAGTTTACCGGAAGTAAAATCTGAAAAATTAACAAAGAGTGCTGACGATAATGCCAGTGAAGAAGATATCCTCAATGTTTCCGAGTTCAATCTTGAATGTTTACTGAAAAATCTCGTGGGCTGATAAATCACTACATTGTTTAAGAAGATTTTTCATTGAAAGGAATATATTATATTAGGAATAATGCTAATAATATATTTAAGAGAAAATGCTTTTACTATTGTCTATATTTCTGAGTTTCAGAAATAGTTTATATGATATCCATGAGAATGTCAATTAATGTTATGTGATGTGTGTGTGTGTTGAGGTATATATCCTTAAGAAGAAATAACCACATTTAAGTTTCCGATTTATATATATAAAAAAAGAAAATTTATAAATGTAGAAAAAAAAGACATAACGTATTGTTTTTGTTTGTGTTTACTCTTGAGGATTACAAATCGTTATTCTACACAACAGAGTGAATTCAAAAGATTTCTAAAATAGAACAACTTCTCAGTGAACTGTGAACTCTACTTTTTACACAATATACAATTGTGGTTCCACTCAAACCGTGTTTGGTTTATACCTCATCACAAGTCGTTTATTCCCCTTCAAACCTCTCTTGTTTCTTCTGTCCCCTTTTGGTCATAGATCTCACACTTCCTATGGGTGAAGGGACTATCCATTGGAATGCATTTCTTCTAACGTTTCCCTGGTTTGGAATGGGGAAAGCGTTAGAAGAAAAGTGTAAACATTTCCTTGTTATGATTTAACAATACAATATGGCACCAACCATCGATTGGTCTTATTCACGAAATTGTGATTGACATTATTATTTTTTTTTATTCATGGGTTCGAAGCATAGTACCACTAAAGACACGTCATGTGGATGGGTTGATGCCAGAAAATTCCTCATATTTCTCATGTCGAAGCACTTATTCTTCATGTTGACAGGGTGTGGATTGGAGAGTGGATTACTGGTTCAGGTATCGTCCTCTTCATTTGACCTTAGTTCAAAATTATACGAAATTTGAAAGGAAAATATTTATGAATAGAAGTGATTAACTAAATATTCCCGTAAAATAATTCAACACAAGTTACAATTTATTTTGAAATATTTTCTCGAGAAAAATTCTTGTTGCTAGTGCTACCTGATCGACAGTGTCAGATTGAAGCCTAGAAAATTTATCGTAGCAAGGGGCTATTTTTTACGCCTGTCGTTAACCGCAGCTTTGAGCACCATGCAGGTGACAGTAAGATTTGGCTTGGTTCCACCCAAAGTTTGAGGGAGAACACTCCGGAGTTGGATAGGGGCCTCGAACTTTTCTTCCCGTCCTACAAGCCTCACGAGAGGACTCGCAGCTCGACAAATATTCAGAGTGCCTACAAGCCACACAAAACATCCCGACCATCTTCGAGAATCGTCCTACGTCACAGCAGCCCACATCACTAACTGTTCAGGAAAAATTATTAATTAATTTTATGCTCCAGAGATATGGGATTTTTTCTTCCAGATTATATTCTTAAATCATCTACACCAGGGGTGTCAAACTCAAATACTAACTTGGGCCGAATAAACGAGATTTAACTTTTGGTGGGCCGCAAAAAAAAAATCAATATTCATTTATAAAAGTAGGGGTTTATTTTAAATAATACATTATAATAATCATATATAAAAGAACAAGGAAAATTTAATGTTTACGTCCTGACTCTTGACATCTCATCTTTCCAATTACGTGAGAAATTTTTAAAATTTTATTAATATATTATTGTGTGTCGTTATATTGGCCGGGCCACCAGTTGGAAACCCCTAATGTACACGTTTCTTTTTGAAGAATGAAGATCACGTATTATATCCATGTGTTCCTATATAGCCTTTAAAATTATATTTTATATTCCAAAAGATGTAAGGAACGACTGTATCTGACATCTGCTACCCTTTGAAAACAATCCTTTAAACGTCATTTGAAATAATAAAATGTGAACAATTAAACTTCTTTTCTTTTGTACTAGCTTATAACTATCCCAATACACAATTATATCTTTGAAACGATGTTATTCGTTATACATGAGATTTATTTATGTTTATAAATGTTTTTTAATTGTTACTTAAGTAAATGAACTTAAAAAAAGCATATTTTTGGCAAATATTTAATCCTGTGGAAGTTAAATTCTATAGAAAACACTGAAAAGAAAACCCAATGTATATTTCGGAAAGCAAAACGAATTTTTTACTCGCCGACAGGGAAAGTTGAGCTTTTAAAAGTGCATGTAGTTTAATCTTTCAACTAACGAGCATTAACTGAAAGTTCTCCGAATTCGTTAAACTTTCGTTTAATTTCGTTTCTTTTGATAAATTATAAAATATAATATATCTCTCTCCGTTCAATACTTTTATATGCATGTTTACATCCGAAGCAGTTGATTATCCTCTTGAAAGTATAAAACTCTTATTAAACTCATTTGTTTCTTTGAAGAGGAAATATTTTTTTGAAACTAGAAAGAAGTTGATTCCTTTTTGAAGAGTTCAATATTGAAGAAATATCAACAGTATTCTAAGTATTTGACATACGCGTGCCTGAAGAAAGATTCAGACTAACAAAAACACACATTTCAATTTGTTTGTATAAAGTGCCAGTAGAAGCCAATATCTGTGTTATCCAGAAGCAAAATAAAAAATAAATCAGAGTTTTTTTTATTCAACATTATATTTTATGTTCTTTCAATTATAATGCGTATTAAAACAATACATAATATATTTTTACTCTTAAACATTTAACAAATGTTAAGATTTCATGTAATTATGATTTTATGCTTCTGCACAATCCAATACTCCATACTTTCAATAAAATTTGTAATTATGATATGTACGGATATGTTTTTCAGTTCCTACTATTAGATCGCTTTCTCCCTATATATATATATATATATATATATATATATATATAAAATTTTCAATCGTTAATAAAATTTTTTCTATTTATCCATTCAAATTCAAATACACTTTTTAAAATTTCTAGTGGATAACTCTGGATCTTAATACAGTTTTCAAATATTAATTCATTAAGCAAATTAAGTAAATTAAAAAAAGGAATAAATAGTAACAAACAAAAATAATAGTCCAACAGCATATATAACACGGAAAAATTATCGTTGTGTCCCTGTAGCGCAATGGATAGCTAGTTGGATTTTTAATCGGTTAGCAAGGTCGTGGGTTAGAATCCCACCTGGGATGGCTTAGTTTCTGAGAATGTGGTTTCTTTTTTCTATTATGCTATTTTATTAGAATAGTTAAATTTAATTTTTGAATAAATAGTAACAAACAAAATACATCCTATATAGAAAGAAAAATATAAAAATTGCAAGAAAAATTGTTTTCTATTTTGTCATTTAATATTGTGATTCTGTCATATGTATATACATATTTATATTAAATGTAACTGTTTAGTAAAAAGTAGTTAAAATAAAATTTTCTTTGTTGGCCTAAGTAAGAATTCACTTAATTTTTTTTATATTACTCGTTTCTATCAAACTCAGTCTTAAAAAATTTTACATCTTTTCGTTCATTTTCCACCATTCCATCATTTTTACTGAGGAATATTTTATCTTCCTCCACTAATATGCAAGGTCGCGACAGTCGACACAAAGTGTAGAGAGGCTGATGTACATTCAATCTGGCGAGGCTCGAAGTCCTCTCGTTGGTTTTTTGTTGTTACTAATGCTACGTGATCGACAAAGGCCAGATCAAGGTCCAAAAATACATCATGGCAAAGGGCTGAGTGACGCCTGTCGTTAGCCGTAGCTTTGAGCACCATACAGGTGATAGAACGATTTAGCTCGGTTTCACCCCAATTTTGAGGGAGACCATCCTGGGGGTGTTCAGAGGCCTCCCTCATCTCTTCCCTTTCCACCCACCTCACCACGAAAAGACATAAATGGATAATTTTCATTATATTTAGTGTCACTTAGATTAGAATACATGTATAAAATTGTTTTAAGGACATTTTGACAAAAAAAATTATTTAAATACAATATTTCGGCAAAAAATTAACTTAGAAAAACCTTTTTTCAAAATGTTCTCCTTTTGTGAAATATGCTTCTATTATAATATTATTTTGCCTGTATATAGCTCAGACCTCTGTACAGAGGCTCAACTATGATTTTTGAAAAATTCACATTATTTTCAGAGTTACAACCCATTGAAGTAATTATCGGCGATTTTTTCTTAAAATTTCTCCCCTCTGTTGTCGTAAAACATGGATAAACCCACTTCTAAGTTATATATTTCAAAAATTCTAGTTGAACCTCTGTACAGAGGTCTGAGCTATAGACAGGCAAAATTTTATTGTAATAGAAGCATTTTTCACAGAAGGAGAATATTTTGAAAATGGATCATTCAATGTTCATTTTTTGTCAAAATATTGTACTTAAATAATTTTTTATTGTAATACTATTCTTAAAACAATTTTATATACATTTTTTTATCTAAGTCACACTAAATATTATCCATTTACACGCTTTTGCAAAATCACGGTTCCGAACGCAGTCGGATTCCTTAAAGTACCCCCATGCCGCGAAGTCACTATACATTTACAAACATCCATGTCTTCTCCGGGATTCGAACCCAGTCCATACGGAACCTCAGTTAGAGTCGCTAACCACTATACCGGTTGGGCGACTGTTGTTGGTTTGGTGTGTAGATTGGAAAGGGGTATGCTAGAACAGGTGTCGTCCTCATCACTTCTACGAGGCTCAAAAAGTACGAGGTCTGTGAAACCGATAGCTTTCTTGTTGCTTCGGAGTGCGACGTTAATTAACACTCATTAACTTAAAGTCTGTTAATTCCCGTGGGGTGTCTATGATACCCGCTCTATCATATACTCTCTAAGGATTACAATTTTTTTAAAGCATTTATGTAATGTATAAATTGATATATTGCAAATTTGCTGAGAAAGAGTGGTTACCGGGACACTAACAATGTTTAAAATTTTTTATATTTGAAGCTAGAAGAACTATTTCAGTTTATATTCTGACGTTTTTGAGAGGTTCATCACGCACCCCCAAACATAGCGAGTTTCCCCGGGCAAATATTAATATAAAAAAGGAATAAATAATTAGAGATTGAAAAGTCGTTAAATTATTATGACGCGTTCCAGCAATTTTTAATTAACTTGAATGATTAGTTGTCATTCACAACTGAATTACACACATGGGATGTGAATTTTCAAAACGTAAACTGATCTAAACAGTGACTTGTATAGGATATTTAAATCTATTTGTTCCACATAATCATGATTGAATCACAGATATTGACTAAATAATCCTTATGTAAACACACTAGGAAGTATACTTCATAATTATGCGTCCCAGTTTTCAACGATTCCATTAATGAAAAGTTTATCATTGATTATTCAGATCAAAACGGGTTGTTTACAGTTTAAGCATTGCACTGAAATAGCATAAAGTTCAATTACACTATTATTTAAGCAGAAATTGAAATGAATGCATCGTTAAGAAACAACGATTTTGTAAATTTTCTTCTTTCCACAAGTTAGATATCTACTTTGTACATTTAAAGGAATAGATATTTGTTACAGTTTTTTCATTGTAAAATTTATATAAGTAATTTTTTAGAAAAAATATTAAATTAAAATGACATAGGTCATCGATGATTATTTAATTATTTACTAGCATCTCATTTAGATGCAGCATGAAGGACACATCATAATTTTCAATCATAGTCCAGTGAAGAGGACGACAGTTGAATTGGCACTCAACTTTCTAAGCTTCCACAGCACACCAGTGTGAGAATTTTGACCTTCAACAGGAGTAACGAACACACATCAGCCCCTCTGCATAGCAGATTTTAAGCCATACAAGGACACAAAGCTACGACTCAACCGAAAGGAGAAGAAAATGGACACGAGCTGTCAAGTTCGTGAACTTGACAGCTCGGTTATAGCGGCAACCAACAATTTAGCAAAATAGACGAAATTTTTTTAAAAAAATAGATATACACTGCTGTCCAACATAAATGCAACACCCTGAAGGAAGCATGTAAATAATAGGAATTTTACAACATGCATTAGTGGAGGTGAGATATGCAAAGGATTAGAATTTCAGCGCAGACACACATCACGCGCACCTGTGGCGCCACCTCAAAGCGCTATTTAAGACTTGGAGATTTCGACGATTTCAAGTTCGGCAATTGTGTTGTATTGTGGTATTTTCAAAAAACGATCAGTTATGTCTCGTAGAAAACATTTAACTGGCATTTTTAAGGGATTATTTATAAACCATACAAATTATCAAGATAAATGTTAATTTTTGTTTTTAATATTAACCCACGGATATTAACACAAGCCAATGGAGTCACTGGTAATTATTAAACTTGTTCTTAACTTAGTATTGGTAAATTAATTATAAAATACATTGCACAGTACTGATATATTTATATAACTGTATTATATCAGTGTAAATGTGTATTTTATTTTTTTATTATGCCAGAATGTACTTCTTGTCTATTTTCAGTTAATTAATAATTTTTTTTAATAATTCTTTGTTTTCGACTTTTCATTATGCTCGCGCCCCTCACGTAGCGTTATCACGCCCCTCTAGGGGGGCGAGCCCCACAGTTTGAGAAGCACTGCATTAAGTGGAGTGGGAGGAAATGTCTAAAATTCTATATTTTAGCTCTATTTTAGACACATGCTGTTGGTGTTGTTACGAACGCCATCTGTCTGACATAGTCAGACAGAAGCCCAGGAAGTTCTTCATGGCAAAGAGCTAGATGTAAGTCTGTCGTTAGCCATAGCTTTGAGCACCATACAGGTTTACAATTCGATTTGGCTCGTTTTCCCCAATTCTGAGAGAGAACAGCCTGAGGGGTGGTCAAGGGTCTCCTACCTCTCTTCTCCCTTCACCAATCTCATCAGAGGACTTGCGGCTCGACGGATATTTAGAGTACCTCCATGTCGCAAAGGCACAAAACTTTTGCAAGCATCCATGCCTTCTCCGGGATTAGAACTTAGGCCCTACGGCACAATAATCAGCATCTCGAACCACTGTATCGGATGGGTGGCTATTTTTGACACTTGGAATCAAGGAATGTTGAATTCCACAAATAATATCCGAAATGAAATACATCATGCGTCTAGCTACAAATATCATTCTTCGTTTAAAGTATTTTAAGGACGTTCTATATTACTGGTTAGGCTTACGAACTCGTGGCCGGTGTATGACATGTTTGAGCCGTAGTGTCAAAGACCCGTCGAGTAGAGTACCTGATTCACGTTAAATTTGTGGAGGCTCAGAGCCCTTCTATTGGAGTGATGTGTTAGTTTGGAGTAGGGGATTTCAGATTAATTTTGTCCTCTTCACTTGATCTAGTCTCAAAATTATGAGGTCCTTCACCTATAACTCTCATGTTGGATTATGGTGTGACGATAACAAACAATCCCTCCCTCAAAGTCTGCTAAATCCCGTGATCTAAAATTATGTCAGAAAACCTTTCGAATCAGCAGAATGCAAACTTAACAGTATGTTCAATTTATACATTTCTATAACATGAGGCTATTTTCATCTGGACCTTTTCAAACTATTCCATGTTTTTTCGACTCTTCAGTGTATATTAGATAATGCACAAGTATTTTAAGTTTTTCAATTCCTACCATTTCCTCAATTTCTCGATATATATTTATTTATTTATTTATCTTCGTGGAATTTTCAACTGTTAATAAAATACATTTTAAAGCACTCCATTGAGCTGAAATTTTATATACATGATTATTTACGACAACAATAGTCATTTAATTATAATTAATAAAATTAATGGATTAAAACTAATTATCCAAATAATTACAAATACGTTGGCATCATTTCTGGCTACTTGGGTCAAAACTTGGAGATTTTTTTTCTCGTATTTTAAAGCGCTCATTTGAGCTGCAATTTTCTATACACTATTGGTGTGGGTAAAAATAGGATAATTCAATTAAAATTAATTAAAATTATTGACTGAAACTAATTATCTAAAGAATTACAGATACAGCCACGTTGGTTTCATTTTTAGCGACTTGGGTCAAAACTTTAAAAGATTTTTTTCTCGCCTTTTTAAGCATTCAGTTAAACTGAAATTTTATAGACACGATTGTTTTGGATAACAATACGATACTTTAATGATAATGAATAAAAATGAATGACCATTTTATGTTGTGATTCTGTCCTATGTATATACATATTTATGCGAATTAATTATAACTATTTAATAAAAAATAGCTAAAATAAAATTTTTCTTTGTTGATCTAAGTAGGAATTGACTTTTTTTTTATATTACTTGTTTTTTTTTATACCGTTATGTGTCATATCGACATTAGCAAAATAACTGTCTCTGTTCGACTTATCGTCTAAGAAATAAAATCGACATGAAATGTAACATTTTCATTTCAAGTGTATGACAATATTAAAAAAAAAATATTCTACAACGGAGGTCTACTTTATTAAGATAATTATACTTCTTTTTGTCTCATTGACTTAAAAAGTGGAGGAAAAAAGATTGAATTTCAAAAAAATTAACGATAAATTTTTAATGATAAAAAGTATGTGAACAAAATGGCAAATGATACTAAATCCTATCTTTCCTAATCCAATTATTTGCTAAACCTTCTTTCTGCGATCAGTTAGAATTTATTGCTATCCTTTACTAGTAAAAAAGCCATGAGAATGATCGGAAGTTGATTCCTGTAATGGGCAATTGGAATAGGCTTAGAGAGAGGGAACTGGAATTCTAACTCTTGCAAGAGGATCGACGACCTCTTATTTTATTGGGCAAAGTTCTCAACATATCGCTAGGATTAATTAAAGATTTTTATTAAAGCATATCGATGAAACAACTATTCTGTTAAGGTTATTGACTGAAATTATCCTTCGTTAAGTAATTTGATTTTGTTACGGTTATCCGTTAATTTATTTTCGAACAGATGATTTTATTACGGCATTACCACGCCTTTAGGGAATGTAATTTTACCCGTTTCTCTGGTTGATTATATCAGTGTAATAATGCATTAGTATAATTGAGACTATTCGCTATCATTTATTCTTTTCTAGAAATTCGGCGTTCAGCATCACTTGAAGGTTTCATGAATAATATGTTATGAAAGTACAAATTTAATATTTCAATATATATTATAAAAGAAAGTGTGCTTGCCGCTAGAACACAGAAATGAGTCTCGGTACATCAAGGGAGACAGTTAAATGGTAGTCCTCTATTCCACATCCTGAAGTAGGTTCCCGTTTTTACCTGAATCGACCTCCAAGGTCAGTTGTGAGGGCTTAAGGAGCTTTTTAGATAAATATTCCTGTTTTTGAACTATTAGACCGACTGACTTGAAATTTTGTAGCAACGTTCTTTTCATGAAGTAGAGATTCTTTACAAAAAGGCAGATTGCGAAAATTGACCCTCTTAGAGGCGTCGCGAGGGCAGAACAGGCGTTCTAGATAAATATTCCTGTTTTTGAACTATTACTTGTAGACCTACAGAATTGAAATTTGGGAGAGATATTCCTTTTATGGAGTAGAAATCCTCTGCAAAAGAGGTTTTGCGAAAATTGACCTCCAAGAAGCATTGCGAAGGCTTAAGGAGTGTTATATATAAACAATAAATGCCTTCATTAAAAATTTATTTTAAGTTTTTATACAAATTACTTTGCACAATTTTTACTATCCTTACAATTCAGCTTTTATATCAAAAATAATAATTTTAATTTAATAAAAAATACCAGTGCGAAGAACAGGTATGACATCTAGTACGTAATAAAATAACAGGTAATAATTTTCATTTTTTTTGCAATGCATGAAATTAAAATAAAAATATTTAGTTTTTTTAAGCTCCATGTGTTTTTGAGTAAAACGCTAGAGTTCTTAGAATTTTTTTAAAAAAAATACGGAGGGGGAGGGAGGGGTTAAGTGAGTGTTAAAAAAGGCAGTTTAAGAATATGATTTCTTTTTAAAACATTTTTTGTCAACCATCTGCAAGTGATTTGAATATTTATTTTTTTTAAGTGTCTTGAATGCAATGTTTATTCAAAAAGAAAATACAATGCCACATAAATCCTACAAAGTCGATGCCAAATTTAAAGAAGAGAATTGCTGCCCATCCGGTATAGTGGTTAGTGATGCTGAACTGCTGTGCCGTAGGGTCTGGGTTCAAATTCTGATTAAAATGTAGATTTTAAAAATAGAAAAAATTTCATTCGATAAATGCCGATAAAATAATTAGAATTTACTTCAATTGTTGTATGCATACGAAAAAAATGGGGTAATTGTTATTGGTAAAGTTCTATAAAAATTGAAAATAACTGCTAAAGATCAATTTCTCTTCCCTTTACTTTAATATTCGGCCCATAATTTATTTGGAAGAAAATAATAAGAGTTGTAAATACAATTAAAAGAAAAGCAATATTCTGGAATTGAGGTCAATATTGAATAAGGGGTTTGTTGGGTAAAATGAGGTGATTATGGTAAACATACGAATCCAATTAGTATTGAACTTTTTTTATAGATAGAGAAACGAGTGTGATAACTAAAACCAATCAACTTTTAAAATAATTTTTTTTTTCATCAAAGAAATAAATTATTTTATCATTCATAACTCTACATTTCTATTTGTCATTAGATTAGTTTGAAATATTTTACTGTTAAAGTGCTTTTGAAGTTAATTAATGTTAAATAAAAGGGAAAGTTGTTCAATATTAATTTGTTGAATATCAGTTTTTATAGTTTCGTCTTATTAATAACAAAATAATGCACCAATCAAGTAATTAACCAGCGTAAATATGCCACGAAGATAAAGAATCTCTACTGCTTCCGATAAAAAGGGTAATTAAATGAAATAAATCAGACTAGAATTATAAAAAAATAAAATTTTTAATAACTAATTTAAATATGCCCTATTTAATTCTTTAAATATGCCCTATTTCCCTATTTAATTTAGCGTATCGCGCATCCACACCACAGGTCCGGGTTGTATTCCCGAGCTGGGCAAGGTCGACTCAGTCTTTCATCCTACTGCAGTGGGTCGATAAATGAGCACCAAGCTTGCTGAGGCACTGGAGTTTCGCTTCAGATTGACCACCTGATCGGGACATCTGCTCATGCACCTCAGCGCCCGGTGGTCACATATACTGGGATGGGCGCAGTAGGCCCTGGCCCTCCTGCGCAGTTGTGCCACTGAGTTTGAGTTTATTTAATTTTTTAGCAAAAAAGAAATTGTTAAGACTTTACAGAAATGTGATTTTTTTTAAAGATTATATTTTTAGTTCACGATTGTTTTTGACAGATGTATGACAAATTCAAGAAAAACATACTAGAATGCTTAATACCAATAAAATCAAGATAAGTAACGTGGATTCATGGAAATCTCAAGAGAAATAATACTCCTCCACAACTACTCGTTCTTGCACTAGTGGGAAATATGGCTTAGCTCAAGGGTCGGCAACCTCTTAGCTGTGGCGAGCCGAACTAATCTACCAATGGGATTCAGCGTGCCACACAGTAGGACATTTTTGAAACAGATTCCCGCTATAATGCATGCAGAGTTAAAGAATTTAGGTCAGTAGTATAGGTTCATAGTTTTTTATATATAAATTTCGCATTATTTAAATATATTTCTTAATATAAATATAGGCAACGTAAAATATAATTATTTCTTGAAAAAAATTAAAATTTTCCAGATATGCATTTTTAAATATATTTATCAAAATAAGAAATAGATAAATTAAAATAAAAGTATTTATCTTCATCATAATTATTTGAAACTATAAATAAAAATTTTAATGCGAACCTAGTACTTGCACCGCTCAACATTCATATCACAAAATCAGGGGTATAATGATTGACTTTCAATTTGAAACTATTCTGAGTATTCAGTTGTTAAACAATTTCTTTGTTTAACCGAAATGTTTTTCATACGAGGAAAGATTTTTTACTTAGATATATCGACATAAATGTGGAAAGCAGAGTACAAGCAATTTTGTCTATTCAAACACAATTCGACCTCTTCAGCAATGATTTTTAACAATTTACAAAATAGCTGTAAATTTATTTTTAGAGTTATCTTTCCAATTTTTTCGTCATTCTGTGCATGTCCATCATTCAGAAGATTCTTGTCAAATAAGGTCTATCACCAAATTCATCCACTTCCATCCACTGAAAAATTGACAAATTTGTAGAGTGCCACCGAGAATGGCAACACTTGCCCCATGTGGGACGCGTGTCACAGGTGCATTAGCCCAAGGGGTGACCTCTTGGGCTAATGCATGTTAAATTTGTCGAAGCTAAAAGTCTCATCGTTGATGGGGTGAGGCAGTTTGGAGAGGAGGATGCAAGCTTAAATATCGTATTCGTCCCTTATCCATTATTCAAAACTACAAGAGGTCGTTCGTTAATAGCTCTCAAGTTGTTTAAGTGTGACGTAAATAAACACATGATTCATCTCATTTGGACTATTTTATAACGTTATCTAATATGAACGAATGAGAGAATGATAAGTTCGCACTATTTAGCAACACGAGGGCTATTGGCGCAGGGTCTCGTAATTTTTTGAACCATGGTCAAGTGACGAGGATGATACCTGAGCTGCCCCCCTCACCAAACGACTACTCCATGCCAAAGGAAGGACTTCACCCATCGCAGATTTAACATGCATGAGACCCTCTAAGTGGCGGGTTTTCAGTGGAACTACGGCTCGAACTCACCGAGTTCGTGACCATGACCACTAGGCTATCAGGGTCAGGAAGCACTTGAAAAAATGCTGTGGTTTCTTAATAGGATACAAATATAATTGAAAATATTTTTCCTGCTCTTTTACCATTTTTTAAGTAAATTAAAATAATGTTTCTGCAAATAACAGTTTTTGTCTTTGAATAAAGTTTGGAATGATTATTAATTTTACTACGAATAATCAAACGACGAATTAGCGAATAATCAAGGGATAAAACTGTAAAAATATTCGAAAAAGTAAGTAATAGAAGATATATCAATTTTCAAGAAGAGGAATTAGAATAAATGTTATTACTTTTTAATTTTTATAATTACTTAAGCAAATAGATAACTACCAGCCGAAATAAATAATTAAGTGTATAAATGCATTTTTTAACAATGTTTTTAAGATGAAATGTCTCTAAAATGGGTTACAAATTACTTTAGTATAAGAGAATATCCCATTTGATCCTTTTTTAATTAAAAATTTGATTAAGTTCACATGAGAACAAAATTTAAAAAATTATTTTCAAAATTAAATCAAAATTATTAAACGTTATAAGATGTTTCGTATAAACACATAATGTAATTGATTTTAACTAGGAAATAAATATTTTTTTTCGGAACTTCGTTAATACTAATTCGGAATCATATGAATATAGAAAAATAAATTCGAATATAATATTTAGTGAAATACACATACTAAAATAATTTGCATTATTTTCATGCCCGAAGTTCTAAATTTTATTGATATGATGCATAAAAAAGTACAGATAGAAAAAAATAATAATTTAAATGTTTTTATTCTAGGTATATAGTTTAAATAGATTTTATTTTTCTATTAGTAAGAAATAATTGCTCCCCTCTCACTTTTGTTCCAGGAATATTTTTCATTCCCAACACATTCCAAATATTCATTTAAGGAAATGTTGATTTGTAAAAACCTTTCGAAAAACTAGAAAATGAATTGGGAAAATTTTTTTTTTCCAGAAATACTTTATTCAAACTATGCATCATAAATAAAATCTTTTTTTTTAGTATCATAAAGCAAATGACTGCTTAGAGTTTTTTTTGTACGCTGGCTGAATATTTGGTATAATTATTAAGAGGTTTCTTAAAAAAATTACTAAAAAAAACCTCTCCCTTAGTATTATTTTTTTGAAGAATTATTTCTCTTACTTGATGCTTTTTCTAAATAATTGATAAAAAAAGGGAACTGGAAGATGAAATATACCTGAAATATCAAAGTTCAAATATTCCTGTGTGTACAAAATAATCCATTGTGTATTGGTAAAGCACTAGGGCAGACGTATTATTTGATTACTAAGGCAACCATAGAACATCTATGTATCGTGGACGTAACAGACAAATAGGTTAACTATCTGCATTAAATCATGATAAAAAACAAAGCCTCAATTAAAAAAAAGGATCTAGAACCCAGCAAACATGTACGTAACTAGTAAAAAATAATAATACAGATCTTGATAATTATTTTAAATAATTATTGAAAAACTTATTTTGTCAACAATTATTCGTGACCAGATATATAAATTGGGAATAAAATATCTGATGTAACATGTCTCTTTACACAGAATTTTTTTTTGTGACTAATGTGACCAAACCAGGTGGGTGGCGTAGTTGGTTTGTCGCTGATCTTGTGCGCCTAAGGTTGCGGATTCGACTACGGCCCGGTGGCCGCGGTAGCCGAGTGGTATAGGTATCGGAACATGGCTTGCCTTGTCACGAGTTCGAGCCCAGTACCACTAAAGACCCACCGTGTAGGGTAGCGATGCACGTTAAATCTGTCGAGAGCTGAAACGTCCTCCCGTTGGTGTGGTGTGGTAGTTAGGAGAAGGGGGTGCCAGCTCAGGTGTCGTCCACGTCACTTGACCATGGTTCAAAATTACGTGGTCCGTCGCCAAAAGCCCTCGGGTAGCTGAACAGTGCGACGCTAATATTCAATCAATCAATCAATCAATCGACTACAGCTGAAGTCAGCGGGTTTTCATAAGAGAGAAAATCGACAGCGTCCCCGTCGTATAATTATGTGGCATGTAAAAGATCCTTTGAGGGCTTGTTTGGCTTGGGTGCGCTCGGCAAAATTAAACTCCTATATTTGGTTTCGCATCATGAGAACTCTGGTATCTTCTGGGATTAACCTGGGCGCCAAAATTACTTGTAGTGATTGGTATCCCACCTATAGGGTGCCGCACTGAAAAGACATACCAGCTCCAGGAGAATGTTCTTGGTCTGCAAACGTAAAGCACCAATCCGAAGCCAAATTAGAAAGAAAAAAAATGTGACCCATCAGTATATTTTCTGCACAAGAAATTGATGATATAAAACTAGAGCGATTTGCCTTTTTGAAAGTATCCAGTGGTCACTGTCATGAGCTCGTGTGGAGCTATTTCTTTCGAATTACAGGTTCAAGTTCTGTTGTGACTATAGACCTGCCGTTTAGATAAAATGATGTAAGCTAAGCATTCACACTGTCAACGTTCAAAATTTTCATGTTCATAAGGTGGAATTTGTAAGATCGAGGTGTCAGCTAAGGTGTCACCCTCGTCACTTGACCGAAGTTCAAAATGACGAGGTCATCGCCATCATTCGCCACGTAGTTTTACAGAGCTATTGTTATCAACAATCAATCGATTGAAGGAAGTAGATCCTCCTAGAAGAATGCAATTTTTCAGCTGCATAAATTAAAGGGATGCACAAGTACAAAGGGGGTACATGAGCTTCTTATAAAAAAAAACGTAAATTTAAACTTGTTTTTATTAAATTCCTACTTTTAGCTCACTCTCACTCTATATTTTTTATTTATTTATTTATTTATCTTCGTAGAATTTTCAATCGTTAGTAAAATACATTTTAAAGCGCTCCATTGAGCTGAAATTTTATATACACGATTATTTTATATGTCAATACAGTAATTTAATCATAATTAAGACAAATTAATGGATTAAAACTAATTATTCAAAGAATTACAAATACAGCCACGTTGGCATCATTTTTGGCGACTTAGTGACCCTTTTGGCGACTTGGGTCAAAACTTGAAAAAGTTTTTTCTTACATTTTAAATCTCTCATTTGAGCTGAAATATTCTATACGGTATTGTTTTGGGTAAAAATACGATAATTTAATTATAATTAATTAAAATTAATTATAAACGAAACTAATTATTTTAAGAATTACAGATAGAGCAACGTTGATTTCATTTTTAGCGACTTGAGTCAAAACTTAAGATTTTTTTTCTCACGTCTGAAAACATTCAGTTGAACTGAAATTTTATAGACACGATTGTTTTGGATGACAATACGATACTTTAATGATAGTGAATAAAAATAAATTACCACCTAATGTTGTAATTCTGTCATATGTATATACAGATTTATATTAATTGTAACTATTTAATAAAAAGTAGCTAAAATAAAATTTTTCTTTGTTGATCTAAGTAGGAATTGACTTAAAATTTTTTTTTATATAACTCGTTTTTATTCTTAGTGAAAGTTTTGAAAAGTATCATTGGATTTTAATAGTCATTTTTTAAAAAATATTGTTGGCACCCATTTGGCGTGCTTATGCCTCATTCGTTGGCAGGCTTTTGGTCATTTTTAAAGCAAAATGAAGTCGTCGTCTTGGTTTTTAATAATTAGTGCAATTTTCGTTTGAAACTTGCATGAAAATAGCTACGTACTTAGAAACGCTTAGCTTGCATTGCAACTTTTTAAAATTCAGTCGATTTAAAACGCATAAAAAGAATTCTTTACACCAGGTTTGTATAGAACAGTTATTATAGACTGTGTGCTTATTAACGTTGCACTCAAAAGAAAATAAAAGCTTTTGGCAACGGTCCTCATAATTTTAAATCGCAGTGAAGTTACGGCAATGACATTTGAGCTGACACTCCCTCTCCTAACTTCCTCACCACGTCAACGTGAGAACTTAAAGCTACGAAAGATTTAAGGCAAATGGAGTGAGTCAATTTTTACGTCGAACTCTTCAGCAACTCAAGGGCTTTTGTCGACGAACCTCGAAATTTTGAATCATGGTCAAGTGACGACACCTGAGCTGAAACCCCCTCTCTCCTAACTTTCACACCACACCAACGGGAGATCATTTGAGTTTCAGAATATTTAACGTGCATCGGCCCCCACTGCATGGTGGGTCTTTAGCGGTACTAAGCTCGAATTCATGACACGCAGGCCACGAATCCGCTACCTTGACCACTAGTCTATCGCGGCCACTTAATATGCATAGAAGGTCTTTAGTGGCATCAGGACTTGAAATCGCGACTCAATAATGACAGCACTTCAATTCGTGATTATGACCATTAAGTAATCTTGTTTATCAGCTATCATGGTTTTATATTCGGCTCATTTTGTACTATGAATTTAGTAAACAATAATGTAACGGAAAGGGCAAGAAATAAATATGCAGCGTATGGAGATTGGACAATAAAGGAAGCCAGTACCAATGCTGGATCCGGAAATTCGAAAGTACAACCGGAGATATGTCTAGGAAAATCTGGACTGACTGAAAACGTCCGACAAGCCCCCGATGAAACAAAATTCCATTGGAAGTGTTGAGGAACTAAACAAAAACCTTTGATTAGACTTTCAGAACAGGAAGCGATTTAAGTGAGCGAGTTTCTTATATGAGTATCAACAAAAACTACATTATTTAAATATATTATGGGATTAATAGAATATATATAAATGTAATGATTCGCGTAAATAAGTTACTATTAATTACCCGAATAACGGAATGTAATCATAAGTTTATACCCTTGAAATTAAAACTTCAGCGTATTTAAATTAAGAATTGCATAATGAACCTCATCCAATTATTTGGACGATTTAGAAGAAACTTTTTAAGAAATCATGCGAGTTTTTGAACTTCCGTTTGTGACGGATCTATACGCGATTTTCTAATTAATCCTCTTGGGAAATCTTTGGGCTATCAATCGCGTTATTCATAACCAACCCTTCGGAAGAAGAGAATTGTGATTTGTAAACTTACTATAAATAGGAGAGGTTTTCTTGCTAAAGAGAGAGAGAAAGAGAGAAGATATACTCGAGTCAGGTGAGATTGCTACTGAAGGTATAATATTAGAATTAGAGTGATTTGATTCTTATTAGGAGGAAATTTTAAAGTGACGATTGTTCACTAAGATTGCACATTAAGATTAGATTAAATAGGATAATAGGTAAGATCCTTAACTAAAGGAAGGATCAAGTTTGTTAGTCGCCTAATCGCTCACGTTTTACTGTCGTTGTTCCAGTTCAACGGTTTTCATTGAGACATTGTCTTACTATCATTAGTTGAAAATGTGTTAGTTCTTAGTGTGGAAAAAAATAGATTAGTTGAATCATATCGAGTGTTTCTTCCCTCCCCCCCCATACACATCTAGATGCCCGAGAGAGAGGCGCGAGCCTCTAACACGTTGTGCGTTTGATATATAAGCCGAGAATTTCTGTGTGGAATATTTACCCCACTTCCTGTCATCTTCATGTAAACGCGAGTGTGTCTAAATATGAGCTTTGTGTTTTGTTAAGCAACGTCCAGATTTTTGTTTAC
>BMAV01017895.1:224424-257022 GCA_019973955.1 Trichonephila inaurata madagascariensis | reverse complement strand
AATATGAGCTTTGTGTTTTGTTAAGCAACGTCCAGATTTTTGTTTACGTTTGTGTCTAAATGTAAAACAAATTGAAGTATCATCAACAAAAGGAAGCCTTACCGCTCCGGTACAAGACATACATATAAATAGTTACTTAAGCAAAGCAATTATTTAAATGTTTTTGACCAAAAAGATACAAGACACACTCAGATTTGGACATCGTAAATAAAATCCCATTCTGGAGTCTGGAATTTATATTCTGAATATAAAATCAAATTTAAATATTTATTCTTGAGATCTAGAGGAAATTAAAAAAAATTCTGTGAAAGAGTTTGAAAGATTTTTCAAATATTTTTTTCCTTTTATAAATATGGCAATGTTGAAAGAGCAAGTTTTTCATATTTATTTTTTTTTTATTTTTAGCAACGGATATATTATTTATGCTAATAGTTTCCGTTTATTTATCCCTTTGTAGTAAATGATATATTTCGTATGATTATTTGGGTGGTTTTTCTTACCACATTTTATATTTTTTGCGGTTAAAAAAATTAATAAGTATACTTTGAAAAATCTTCACCTCTAAACTGACGTCACACCCAGAAACCACAAAGAGCTACTGATGACAGGCCTCACAAATTTGAGCTTCTGTCAAGTGACGTGAACGACAATCGAGCTGGAATTCAATTCTCCAAACTTGACTCGCTTTGCGTTCTGGTGCCATTGAAAATCCGCCACGTAGAACGGCTGATATCTGCCATGGCTCTGATTTCTCCAGTTAGAGTGGTAAAATTATGGAGGTTTGTCTCCAATAACTTAAGAGCGCGACATTAATGAACACACACTCACATCCAAACTTCCTTCCAAGCAAACCTGAGGACTTTGGGACTCGACAGATTTCACGCGCAACTACACTTTTCCAGTAGAATCAGGACAAACTCATAACTCGACCGAAACAATGTTAAGAATGTGTTCATGATAGCGATCTCTCAGTTAACTTGCCTTTGGAACACATCATATTTAATATCAAGAAGAAAAAAAAACATACATTTTAAGTCAAACATATCTTTTAATTTCTGAAGAATTTAAAATACAATTTCATTTCATAATTTTAAGTTTGAATTTGCAAGCCATTATTTAGCAAGTTTTCAGTTCCTAAACCATGATGTTCATTAAAAGTATTTCCCCGTTATGTTGAAATAGTAGGGAAAATAAATATGCGTTCTTCATGCATTCCTCAATGAAAAAAAATTCCTATATACTGCTAATAGATATTTATTATTTTCATATTCGTAAAGCGAGGGAATAACCTAAAACAAACACGTAATATAAAAAAAAATAAGTCAATTCCTACTTTGAATGGATGAATAGAAAGTATTTTATTAAAGATTGAAAATTTGAATTATACATATAGGGAGAGAGTGAACTAATATAGGAATCGAAATAAGAGCAGGACTTGTCTGCATTGTTGTAACAATGCACACCCGGTTTGGCTAGTTTGGCTGAAAAACAGAATTTTCGATGCCAACTTTTGTCTTTGTTTTAACAGTTACATTGTTACAACAATAGAGACGAATCTATGTTGGCGTAAAAAACCGGTAATTAATATAATTAAATTTAATTAAGATAATATAATTAATTAATATAATTTAAATTAATTAATTAATATAAGTTAAATTTAATTAATTTAATTAGATGTGATTAATTAATATAAATAAATATAATTAATTTAATTAGATGTGATTAATTAATATAAATAAATATAATTAATTTAATTAAAGTTGATTCATTAATATAATTAAATTTAATCAATTGATATAATTAAATTTAATTAATTGATATAATTAAATTTAATTAATTGATATAATTAAATTTAATTAATTGATATAATTAAATTTAATTAATATACATAAATTTTATTAATTAACTAATATAACTAAAGTTAATCACTTAATTACTATTTGAAAAAACTGTATTAACATCAAGTGTCATCCACTACAAGTTTAAAAAAATTTATTTGAACTTGATTGGATGAACAGAAAGTATTTTATTAACGAATGAAAATTTGAGCAAGATAAATATATAAATAAATAAATATATATATAGAGAGAGTGAGAGCTAATATCAGGAATTAAAAAATTATCTTCATTGTTATAAATTTAATGTAAACTTTCCCTTTTTTTTTCCTTCTTGGATTTTAAATTTATTTCTTTTGTGTGATTTATACCTGCGTAAATAAACCTTTTTAGTTTCTAAGGTGAATTTTTTTTTAGAAAATTATATATCTGACACAGTTGTTTATGAAAATAACTGCATACCTGTGCAAAATTTTATAAAAGTTAAATAATTTATCCTAGTAGAGAGATATTGTGTTAGGTATTTGGTTATTGTCTTAAGGGTTAATCAGTTTTATTGAAAAACAAATAAAGGAGGTGGTACATATATTTGAATAAATACTGGATGATGACATTTGAAAACGATTTTTCAGAATCTGATCAATTGCATGAATAATTTGCTGCTAATTTAATATTTCGTATTTATCACGTATTTAACTGTACAAAACAATGGAAGAGATTCACAATAATTCTACTATCAAGGTTCAATACTCTTCACTTTTTAAAGTGTTTTGTACAATACTAAGCAGCAAATTTAATGACTTATTGAAAAAATGACTATAAAAAATATTCAGTATAATTGTTGCATCTATTGTATTATTGAATATTTGCAAATAAAAATCATATATAAAAGAGTTGTTATAAACTTATGATTAGTATGTCATAAAATAAATTATAGAACCAGCTAATTATTTCATAGTAAAGTTGCTACAACTACAATTATTTGGTATATGACAAGACTTTTCCCGCAGACAAGTCAAAAATTAGTATAATATTGTATGGGCATTTGCTGCAATAATGGTTGCCATTCAGTGAAAAAGGCTAATTACTAATTTTTTTAAAGTTTTCTCTAGGATTTCTCCATTATTCTTACAGGAAAATACTGATCAATTTGTACCTCTCATAGATATTCTTTGGGATTCAGGTCTGAGTTTCAAACAGACCCGTGAAATTTCTGATCATTTATATCAATAAACCATATTTGTGCAATGTGGGGAAGGTATGATACTTTCTGTTGAAACAAGAAGGAACGACTTCGAACTTTTGGCACAATGCAAGCAGAAGGGGAAAAAAGGTTTCATCTTGAATGCATTCTATTTGGGAACCACAATGTAAGATCAAATCCTGAAAATATCTGAAAACATTCTCCTAATTTTAATTGTGGAACTATAAAGTCAGTTTCAAAGCATTCATCAAGCAATCTCAAAGCACTCACTCTACCCCCGAGTTGCCAAATAGAATATCTGGATTCATCGTTTCAAAACACGTGATGTCTTTGTTCAAGCCTCCAGGACTCAACAACTTTGTCAACAACTTGTGGTAAGCGATTGGTTATAATTTGACGGGGCTTTCATGGTGATTTCAATTAACTGTCTTCTTGGGATTTCTTTGGTCTTCCCAACCAACTCAAGAAGAATAACGTGTATATGTAAATTAGGAACCATATATATATTAGAAGTTTAGCATTCGCGTGGTCTCTATGTGGAGTCCCTAGGTGTGGTTGCTAAGTAGAAAAGTAGTCGCAAGGTGATTCGAGATATAGTCTAGAACAGGAATCTTAATCCTGGAAATTAATCTAACAGTGCTGGTGCAGATTAACCAAAAGTGGGTCCGAAACCAATGGAGTACAGCCGGATTAAAGCCAGAACAGAAGCTATAGGACCGTAGCTGTTTATCTAGGACATAGCGGTAAGCTTGATAGATTGAACTTTAAGTATAAGGCATTTTCTATTGAGACAGTATTTAATCTATAAAAGATTCAGTGGTTAGTTGCGCTATCGATTGGTAATACGTGTTGCGTCTTCTCGTTCTTGATCATACTCCTTAGATTATTCTTGTTGTTGTATTGTGTTTAAACTAAAATCTTAATAAACAGATTTTAGTATGAATGACTTTAGTATTTCTTCGTTCCTCCCCATAGACACAGATCGCGTGGATAGTGTAGAACGGGTGTCCCCATCGGCGGGGACCTCACAATAGTAATGTTTAGTTTATAAGCAACATATCTGGACGAACTATCATAGTGTGCATGTTACATTCAGAGACTTCTTGAAATTCCATTTCTTTCAGCCTAATCCTTTCAGTTAGTTTCATAATTCTTCTCCAGTGCTCTTCAATCCCTGTCTACTAGATAATGGTTGCACAATAATAACGACTGGAGCTTTCATTTGACGATCACATCTTGTAGTGTAAAACGAGATAATCCTAAAGGAGCGGAATTGTCACGAAGAGACTCTCCACAGCAGTGATTAGCGATCACTTAAGCACGTTCAAAATAATTGAGCTCCCGTTTTCCTCTGTATATGTCCTTCTAGTCGTAAAATTACGATTAAAAACTCGTTTTAATTATTTATTCTTGTATGCAAATTAACAACATGAGATCACTAGACGAATCTATAATTTCGGAGTGTCCGGATACACTTCTGATCATGTGTGTGTGTACGTATAAGTAAAATCACTTTGATTGCCTAATTTAAATTTATTTAATTAAGAAACAAATACCATGAAATAGTAAGGCATTGTAAGATAGTAGTTAGAATATTAATAAGCAAACTTTTGAGTTTAGAACTAAAATCGCATGGTTATAACTCTTTATAATGCATTTCAATAGTTTTATTTTTGTAACTTTATGGGCCGGATATAAAAAAAATTAAAGAGAAAATAGTAATAGTTCTAACCGGATATTAATAAAATTAGCTTAAAATAAATGTATAAAATCCATATTTAATAGTATCAAATTAATAAATTCTTAATACATCTGTGATTCCATTATAATTAATAACCAGGTTAGAGATAGAACGAAAATAAATTAATTTTTTCAGAAAAAAGCCTTTATCGTAATCAGGAGCACATTAGTCATAGAAAATGGAAACAATGAGCTATGTGAAATATTTTTTAAGACAAATTAAGAATCTTAAATGAATATCTTAAAATTAAATTAAAAAAGTCTCATACAAAATAAAAGATTCAATTACTTATCAAAACGAAATATTATTATATTTATGATTAAGTACAATAAAAAAAAGTGTAACTTTTAAAATTTATCATATATATATATATATATATATATATCAAACAAGCATTAAACTTAATACAAAATATGAACAATATAATACAAAATTACTATAAATTGTGAACTTAAAAAAAATAAACTATAAAAAAGCAAAATAGTAAAGGATAAATAATAACACTAAATCTTCGTCTTCTATTTGCTGATATAATTGGTCTGCAATTAAAGAGTATAGAAGAAAATATATACTTAGAAATCATCTTATTGTTTTTAAGGTACTGATGTTAATTTGTAAAAAATCACACAATCACCATAATCAAACAATATCTATAAGTAATCATCGTATCTCACTGTAAAGAATGAATACAAAGGAAATCAGTATGTCACTCTTCCGTAAATGATTGCATGGAAATGTATTTCATAATGTAATCACCAGCATTTTATATGAAGAAAATATGAAAATGTATATTAAAAAATCAAATAAATTATATTTTTTTTTAAAGAGAAAGTTTAAAAATAACAAAATCAGATAATGATCCAAAATAATCGGATCACGACATCTATGACTAGTAAATAATAAATATTAAAATTGAAATGAAATCAAATTAACATTAAATGTATGTTACAAATGTATGATTTAAAAAATAGTCTTATTTTAAACAGTACGTAAATTTGTTTATAATGAGAGAAAGATTATATTCAAAGAGTTTTGTGTGTACATGTACAAAATATGTAGAAAGAGATTATTAACCATTAATTATTTGAGCCCTTCCTAATATACAAAGAATAACTGACTTTGAATTTTCCCGCTCACAATAGAGATTCTAAAACAGCGCCACTGTGCACAATGGGAAGTGTCAGAGTAGTTTGACCTTTTATCTACCCCAACGGTACCAACTACCCCACTCACCTTAAAATTACATAGAATAAACATTTTTTGGAATACTCTGACGATACTTAGCAGGAGTATTCTTTGAAATCCACTCTTCCAAGATATATGGCAGCACGGGTTCTATGAAGAGTATTTTAGCGGGAAGGCGAATAGTTTTGTAGCAGAAATCGCGTTTTCAACGGATTGCGAAGATTGTCATTTTTGTTCCGAAAAAGTAGTTAATGTCAAAAGGTGTCTTATTCTTTTTTTGTATGTTAATGAAGATCTTAGAAGACGATGAGACTATTTATTTTAAGTGAACAGCGTATATAATTAGTTTTACAGTTGAATATAATTAATTAGCTCTAACGGATTCAATTTCCCAGAGATTAGTATTTTGTTTATGTATATCCCTTAATTTTCAACGTAGTGGTTCAAAAAAAAATATTGCATGAAAAAAAACTGCAGTAAATCATAATGAGGTAGATAAAGGGTTAATGCAAATGCTTGAAATCTTTCCCTTTGTTCCAGTGTACCAGTGGTTTCCTGCAGTCAGTCGAGTGAGGTGCTATTATACGTGTTCGTCGGATTTTTATTTTTCTAATGATGACTGAAGGATTTGAGCACAGGTACTACATCACATTTTTTTGTCAAAAGCTTGGTGATTTTTTAAATTATACAGTTTGAAATATTCCGCAAGAGTTTGGAGACGATGCTGTGCCGGTCACCCAAATTAAGGAGGGTTTCAACCGATTCAAAAGTGGCAGCACGTCGGTAGAGAGTGACCTTTATATTCAGGGATGCCATAAACCACTCAAAATGCAGCTGTTGTTGAAAAAGTGAAAAACCTGATAGTAAAGATTGTCGTATGAGAGACCACTGAATAAGTTGAGATTAATACAGGCTCTTCGTATGCAATTTTGTGTAATCATGCGCAGAACGGTTGCGAAAGTTGTTCAAAAGATTCTGTCGGTGAAACCGAAAAACTCCGTCTGGCAGTTACTCGGAACCCACTGGACATTATCATTGCCAAACCTGGCTTCTTGTGACTTCTGGCTGTTCTTGAAAATGAAAAATGTCATTGAGAAGATACCATTTTCAGAGTGGAGATAAGATAAGTAGAATGTGATGGAGGATTGGAACACCATTCCAAAACAAACCTTCCAGAAGTATTTTCGGTAGAGGAAGGGATGCTGGGTTAAGAGAGAGAGGGAATGTAAAAGGCGCAAGAGGCCTACTTTGAATATGATTAGCAGCCTAATCTCGCAATTAATTAAGATATTTTTTCTGGCGAAAAGTTGGATACTTTTTGAACAAACCTTGTATATATCCGCTAATGCAATGGTTCCCAACCCCTGGTCCGTGGATGAAATGGTACCGGGCCGCCTAAGGAACTTTAAATTATTTCCATTTTATTTACTGTGGGGTATTCTTCTCAGGTTTGTACGACTTTCCACGGAAATCAATTTACATTCCATGTTAAATCACTTGATATTCATATTTTGGTGTTACTATATTTTATTCTGAAGGTATATCTAAAAACAATTTACTTAAAATTATTAACCCGTTCAGAACCATGATCACATATATGTGATCACGCGTTTCTCCCTCCACGGCATCATTGATTGAGCTTTCCCTTCTCGTAGGCCCATGATCACACCGGTGGGATCAGGGTTAGGAACATTTTTATATTAATTTTTACAAGCACTAGATGGCGGTTAAAAGTCATTTTTTTTCAAGTAATGTTTCATAAGACTTTGAACTTCAATATGTACTTTCGGCTCCGTGCTTTTTTTCAATTAGATCCGAGATATTACTGAATGTAAACAACTGCACAGGCTTATTTTTCGGGAGAATCGAGCATTTGGAGGTTCGTGATCTATTTCTCTACGTATTTCTGTTTATATTTTGAATAAGTTGGTTTAATTTTCTAATATTTTCTATATTCGTATTTAAATGTATGGGATTTTCTTTAATTGTTTTGAAAGTGTATCTAATTTTTTTTTTATTAAAATGAAAACATTTTCTTGAAAATTCGCAATTGTTTTTTTAAATATAGCGAAAATTTTTGTACTCCACGTTCAAATATTATCAATAATTGTAAATTGTAAGTTTAAGTGTTTTTGATTGCATTTAAAACTTTATATGAATTGTTAAAGGAAATATATATATATATATATATATATATATATATATATATATATATATAAGCTTAGCAGGGAAATTCGGCCGGTCCCGTACTTGCGTATCCTATACGAACGTACGAGCCTGGGGAAGCGCTTCTTTCTCCTTCCGCTGGTCCTGAAGGGGCTTAAATTAAAACAATTTAAAATATAAACATTCACTCTCCACAGCGGGCCGCAATAAAATTATCAAATATTGACCGTTCTGCAGTGATAAAAAGGTTAAGAAACACTGCGCCAATGAACACAATTTATAAGAAAACCTGTAACTGGTAACTTTCTTGAAGTGAGCGAAATGACAAATAAACGAGAATACAAGTGTAATGATAGGAAGTTCGTATTATTACAAGGTCAATGCTAATAAAGGTTTGCCATTTTTTTTTTTTTACCTAGAATTCTGATAATTGATCTCTAAGATCTTATAATTAAATACCAAAGTGAAAAAAGTGTGAGAAAATTTATAAAAAAAATATGAAACGATTATTTTAACGGTAACGTCACACTTCAAAGTAACATTGGGGTCAGTGGCGTAACACACACCTCTGCAACGCGAGGGGAGGGTCAGGATTTTAGAAGCCCAAAGCTAATGTTATGTGTTATAGTTTTGAAATCTTTGTAAGATTCAGCTAAGAGCCCAAAACCTGACTTTGCAAGGGGGCCTTAATATTCTCCGTTACGCCACCGATTAAGATTATATGTTGAACAGAATATTAAGCCTTAAGTTGTTCCTTAAGGTATCCGACTATGTTCGGAACCGTGATTTTAAAAAAGCACATAAATGGATAATTTTCATGATATTTAGTGTCACTTAGATTAGAATACATGTATAAAATTGTTTTAAGGACGGTGTGACAAAAAATATTTAAATACAATATTTCGGCAAGAAATTAATTTAGAATAACAATTTTTCAAAATGTTCTCCTTTTGTGAAAAATGTTTCTATTATAATAATATTTTGCCTGTATATAGCTCAGACCTCTGTACAGAGAGGTTTAACTATGATTTTTGAAAAATTCACATTCTTTTTAGAGTTACAACCCATTAAAATAATTATCGGCGTTTTTTTCTTAAAATTTCTCCCCTCTGTTGTAAAACATGGATAAACTCACTTTTAAGTTATATATTTCAAAAATTCTAGTTGAGCCTCTGTACAGAGGTCTGAGTTATATACAGGCAAAATATTATTATAATAGAAGCATTTTTCACAAAAGAAGAACATTTGGAAAATGGGTCATTCTATTTTCATTTTTTATCAAAATATTGTACTTAAATAATTTTTTATTGTAATACAATTCTTAAAACAATTTTATATACATTTTCTAATATAAGTGACACTAAATATCATAAATATTATCCATTTATGCGCTTTTGCAAAATCACGATTCCGAACGTAGTCGGATACCTTAAATTTATTTACTATGAATAAAATATATAAATTTGCAAACATTTTTTTCCACTATTGATTTTTGATTCGGACTATCAAGCAATAATTTAGAAGTATCAAATTGACGAGTTGAAAATTTCAAATTATCAATATTTTTGTACCAAAATCTATTGCTATTCAACACATTATTACAAAAGATTTTTTTTATTAAACTAGCTTTATAAACCTAGAAATTTTCTCAAAGCAATAATAATTAAATAAATCATTATATAGCCTTTTTAAAGTTTAAATTTACAGAAGTTTAATTCTCTTAACAATTAAATTGAAAAAAACATGAGGACTTTTTTTTTATTTAGTAACAATTAAATTTTTTATCAAATTAAAAAATTGAAGGTTTTTAATAACTTCAATAGATATATATCAATCTTGTGACTTCAGTAACAGCTTCCCTATTATATTCCAAGCTAACTTCATTAATTTTTGAGAGTATGAGGGAAACACGTTTCTTATTTTTTCCCAACTATATTTGAGAGAGCACAGTTCAATATTTCATTAACTTATGACATTTATTATTCTAAATCCTGCATAAGTACCCCTAAGATCTTGCATTTAATAATAAAGTTCATGCTCCCCTTGATATTCGTGGTGTAAAGATAAAAACTGCGATTTTATTTCCCGTGTAGGGTTTTGCTTCTACGAATATTTAACAAGGCGCGAAATTTTATTTTTGAGATTTCTTTTTGCGATATCTCATTTAAAATGCCCGAAGCGTATGTGAGCTTTGGCGAAAAATGTTACCGCTTGAAGAAAATCATTGGCTCGGTAGCAGAATATTTATAAAATTACAAAGAAAATAAATCCCAGGCATATTTTTCTTTCCAACGTATTTTTTATGCATTCACGTATTTTCTATACTTTTAAAATAAGTCGAATAAGATTGTAAAGTACAATTATTTGAATCTTCACAAATTATATTAAAACGGTTATTAAATTTTAATTGTTTCATGTTTTCTCTGTTTTATTTTTGAACCAATCAATATCAAGAGTAATTTCAAGTATTTATGCTATGAATTTTAAAAGAATGAGAATGATTATGAAATTTTTTCTGTCAGCAGTTTTGTTAGTTACATCGAAAGATTTTTTTTCCCAAGAAACTTTGCATTAGACAAAATGTTTGGGCAAGAAAGTGTGATAAAAATTTAGGATTATTTAATAAAATTAAGTAACAAAACAACAATTTAAAATTTTAATTTATCAAATTCATTTTGTGTTAAGTAATTTAATATACGATTTTACAAGTTATTCAGTTAATATTTAATGATGTAATTTGTAAATAATCAATAAAATGTAAATAGTCATATTTTATCTATTAAAGTTTTCAATGAAAGGCCGTTCTTTCTCTGTGATAAAGATCATAAATTTCAATTTTAAAATAAATGTTTTTTTTTAAATTTCGTATAAATCTTTTTATTATTCTTTTAATAATTTTTCCTTTCGAAGCATCTAATATTTTACTCTGTGGGCGAATTAAAAATATTCTTCTGATCGCATATTATGTAAGGATGTTCATGGAAATTTAAAGAAAATATTTTGGAAAAAAAAATTAAACAATCTTAACAATCCTGTATATTGTGTTTCATTACAGTAACTATTTTGTAAGTAATCATTTTATTAAAAAATGGATTTTGCATCTCATCTATTACTTCATAGCATAAATAATAAAAATCTTGAAATTTTTTTTTTCAATACATCTTAGAGTTAAAAATTATTTTCCTTCAAATTAAATACGCATTTCTTTCAAAAATGTAAGGGCAGAAAAAAATCAATTCAGAACAAAAACATGAAAAAATTTTTTTCACCTTTTTAAGAATATAATTTAAAATAAAAATAATTTTTTTTAACATAGAAATAAATTATATTACAGTTAATATATTTTTTATGAGAGTTTAGCTTTATGTTTCTGCCGTTCATAAGCAAATGTTCAATAAATATAATATAAAGTCAATTGTTTGTGACTTTCTTGAATAAATTTTTTAGAAATATTTGTTGCATTCTTGAACATCATGAAACCACAGTCCCGTTTGAATAATTAATAACTATCATTATTTTATAGGTTCTTTCCCGCTTATTTCAAAGAATTTAAGAGAAACAATTACAGAACATATTTCTTCTAAGGAATAAAAAATATATTAGTCTCCTTTCTGCATTTTTTTCTGATTATCATTCTTTTGATACGTTTTGCTACTTTTGACTTAAGATATAATTGTATTAATTAAACTTATAACTGAATAAGATACTGATATTAATTAACTGAAAAACTGATATTAATTAAAACCCGAAAGGAAGTAATTTCAGTAACAAATTTAATACAATTAAATTAATAGATTTAATAATTACATAAACAATTTTTAATAACTTGGCTATTTTTAATTTATCACTAATCTCAGAATAGTAAGAAACAAATAAGTATACGTAATGAGACATGCATAGGTTTAAAGGTTGTTAACAGTATAGCAAAGAGATTGACTTAGGAAGATATCTTCGAGATTGACTTGGATTCCTGAGTAAATTTATACTGCTATAAGTAGTGAATTATAACAATCCTAATCCTATTACAACCGTTTATCATTTATTGCTAACACACAACACAATTTACAAATACACACAGCAAAGAAATTTATAAAATTTCTTCAGACGTTTGGTTTCATTCAGGTCTCTCACTCGGAAACTAAATGAGTTCCTTCATACAGCACAGCGCCTTTTCTTCATCAAACATTTTATCTCTTTGAATTTTTCTTTACATGCAACAGCGCCCTCTGTATATCAATCAAATTATCTCTGCATGTTAATTCTCTACAGCATACATTAAATTTAGTAGCGTGGAAGCTTTATTTATGTATATGTAGTGTTATAGTTAAAATATTTAGTTAAGATTCGATTAAGGGAGCCTCTCCATGTGTATATATAAATACTTAGGTTAAGAAGAATAAAACGTATAATAATACTTTTATACTATGTCTGTGACTATTTCTGATAAAACATTGGCTGTAGGTCCTTATCTACCGCAAAACTTTGCGGAACATACTCACTATAATTTAGGAAACATCAGCTATCTCTGTTCTAGAATAAATTTTGTAAATACAAGTACAGGATGGTAAAGAGATAAGGAAACAAAAATGATGAAAGATTGCTCCGGAATATGGGTGTTAAAGTCTCCAGAAAAGAAAATCAATACTAATTTTCCGAGTTATATTTGCACAGACGCCAAAATACTTTGTTTTCAAACTTCTAAGAATATAAGTAGTTTTAATCAAAAATTTGTACCAACTACGGTGAATAATAAATTTAGTTATACAAATGAGCTTTTATCAAGATCACCGAAACTTTATTCAGATTATTCCTTTTTCATAACAATGAATAATTTTAAGGAACAGATCGTTGCCATTCATGTATATATAATAGCTATGACCATAATTGCCACTCACGGAAAAAAGAAATCATTATACAATTTATAAACACTGGGACACACCAATTTTCGTATAATATATTAGGAAAAACTTGTAAAAAAGGAAGAAAACGTAGAATATAATTCAACTAATTTTTAATAAAATGTAGAAAGTACATTAATGCGCATATTATTTAATATTAGGCATGGAATATTTTGAGGTAAAAGTTTCTTTAACTACAAAAGAAAAATGTCCTTAAAAATTAGCATGCTTTCACTCCAAATACATATTAATCGTATAATATCAAAAAATATGGTTTTTTTACACAACTGTTAAACTAAACAAAAGAAAAAGTTTTTATTGAAACTAAATACTAATTCATTACTTTAAAATTTCAAGAACAACCTTTTTTGTAACTAAAAAGTATGAAATTGAAGACGATTATTATACGTAAACAAAATCCAATTGAAAGTTTCATTCTAGTATTATGAGCTTCTTAAGCAGACAAAATAACAAATAAACATGATTCTGTATTTAATGAAAAAGAAAACACATATTTTTAAGAATTTAATATTTATATACAATAATTATAACCAAAATTAATAGCCATGCATGAAAGTTATCTTGAAAATAACAAGGGAGAAAAAAAAAAAGAGTTTTTGAGATGGAAGAATAAACTCGAATAAACTTTAAATTAAAAACATCTATATCGCAATAATTTAGTTATGTTGTTTAATTTGATTTTCTAATTAAATAAAATTTAAAAAGAATACTTTTTAAATTAAAGCGTCATGTTTTTCACGGAGGTTATTTCTCCCGGAAATAGTACTTACAAATGTAAATTTACTATATTTTTATTTGCCACATGTAGTCAGTATGTTATCTAATAACTTGTTAAAAAATATTCTTTTGAGAAACCCTCTACAGTTCTCTAAATGTGCAAAGAAGAAGATCTTCCATCAAGAAGTGTGGATAAAACAATAACTATAAAATTATTAATTGCGACTTGTGAAGCACTGAGACTTGTCAACACCAACCGGTCCTAGCTGATAGTGATCTCTTCAAGAACTGATACCGATAGCTTTTATTTTCCTTATTATTTCCAACCCTTCTAGAAAAAGACTTTTAACAGTGCACAAGGCAACGAAGCCACTTTTATTAGTGAAGCTTTTAAATGAAGTTAATCTGAGAGAACGTTCCAGAGAAAATCACCAAAGGATAACGATGTCATATATCTTAGAAACAACTTCAGATTTGAAGAGAAAGTTGTAGAGTTAAAACTCATCTTGTTAAAATTAATCTAATAAAAACGAAATATGCAATACTTCAAATATGTACTAATGAACTTATCAAAAGCCAGATATTTTAAGAATCATTTTATTTCAAAATACTCGTTTTAATTACTTCTTACAAACACAGTGGTGGAATTTTGACCAAGGAAAACTATCCTTAATTAAAACCAATTGATTGTATGTATATTTTATTAAGTTCATACTAAGGCGTGATGTGGAAGTTTAAAGAAGGTGGTGCCAGATAACCGTGGGTCAAAATTACGCGGTCTGTCACCAACCGCGGGCTTCAGAGCCAGGTAAATTAAAATTAAATTATGTTGATGTTTTCTAAACATAAATCTAATTATTCTTTGCTATAGTTTATCTATAAATTCTCTATTTCATTGGCTTTTTTTTATAAAAATATTCTTCTACTTATAGTTCTGTATAAAGTTGAAATTTCCATGGGATGTTTCAGTGGAATTTAATTTTTGTGCTGATCTGCGCTTCGTGAGGCTTATGGGGTATCTAAGTTCTTCAAATTTAGTATTACGTTTTGTAACATAAAAGAAATTTCAGTTCTGCTTTTAGTTATTGTGATGGCAACACTTTGGTTTTCTGCACGTGAATTTTCTAGTATATTCTTAATTTCGTTTAGTTACTCCTCACTTCTAGGATAGAATATTTGTTTGAAGTGATAACTTCTGTAGGCGCGTTTTACTGGAGAGTGAACTTGAATGAACGTCACACTCGGGTTTGTAGCGCTCATTCGGCTTTTTTCGTCTTGAGTCGGAAGTCGGGTCTTTAGTGATACTGTGCTCGAGAGGTACTGAGCTGCTGCCATGATCTGATACCTTAACCACTGGGCTACCACAGCCCCGTAGCAGAATGAGAACTGCTTTGTGTGGTTAGACTCAGTTTCGTGACCTAATTAAATTCGAAGGAATATAATTGACATAGTGAGAGTTGCAGTGTTGGAAAACGAAATGTAACAAGTCGGAAAGAGGGGATAAAAACGATATTTTTCCTCCCGAGACATTCCGAGGTCCATTAAGGGGTCTGAAGGATGGTCTTGTTGTGTGGAAGCCCTCTGTTGCTCCTCCAAGCTTTCCTGAAATCCATGGACAGATTTAAAACATAATTTTATCGAGTAAAGACACTCGAAAACTAGCCTTTGATCGGTACACATAGACAGAAACAGGACCGATTTTAATATACGCAACTTTTGGAATTAACGTCACCTCGTGTCTTCTGACAGGGTTTACACCCTTTCTTTGTCTCGTAACGCGATTTAGTGTGTCTTTGAATATCCCACGAGGTCCACGAAGACGTCTGAAGCTTTAATGTGCAGTTTAAAGAGACATAGTAGGAGTTTCAGTGTTGGAAAACGAGATGCAACGAGTCAGAGGGAGGGGGGGGGGGTAAAAACGATACTTTTCTTCCTGTATCGTTCCCCCGGGAGATTCCGAGGCACTGAAAGCATTTTGAAAAACAAGCCTACGTACCAATGAGAGCTTGCGAAAGAAATGCATATACCACTGTTCAAATCTATGAACAATGCACCATTTATTGCCCCGCACACAGATTTAGTTATCTAAATACAAGTTCAAAGTTTGAAATAAAATGTCCTTTTTTTCTGTAGAACGAGAATGAGTGAATATCATTGTCGCACGTGGTATTGAACGAGGGTTTTTGGCAACGAACCTCGTCGTTTTGAACCATGGTCAAATCACGAGGACAACACCTGAGCTTGCACCCTTTCTCTTAACTACCACACCACACAACACAACACTACACCAACGGGAGGACGTTTGAACTTCGATAGATTTAACGTGCATCAGCCTCCTGTGCACGGCTGGTCTTCAGCGGTACCAGGCTCAAGTTCAAGACACGCCAGCCACGAGTCCGTTATCTTGAGAACCATTATTGTCTTGAGCCGTGACCTCTATTAATAGTAGAATGGATAATTATAAAAATTACTGAAATCATTATATATAAATACTAAGTAAAGCTAAAATATAAAGAATATTTTATAATTTCTTAATCAATAACAATAATTAACATTTTGTAAGTATTATTTCTATTATGCATAGAGAGGATAAAGTCAACTAATTATATCAGTTAACTTTTAGACTTATAGGTCTAAAATTACAGGATTAGTAAAAGTTTGAAAATGGCAACCTTTTCTTTAGTTCCTTCTATTACTGGAATGAAATAAAAGTGAGAAAATAAAATACTGTTCGAGAAACAACGTTATAAATTCTTTGAGTACTAAAATTCAATTGTAAAAACCTAACCGTTTCACTACAAAAACGTTTGAAATTTGTTATAGTTTACTTTGTTTTTTTACTTCCTCACATGATTACAATTATGAATTATTTTATTATTCTTGTCGATGCATTAGAAAAACAAATGCACAAACTAATATATAACTAAAGCAACAAAACAAACGGTGAAGTCTTACAAAGGACAAAAGCATTCTTTCTTTCATTTCTAAGAATCCTTCATTACTCTCATAATTTCCGGGTTTTTGCACGCCGATTGGTCAGATCCGGTGGCTGATGCAATATTCCATTATCTCGCCAGGAAAATTGAGGACGTGGCACTTTTTTAAGAGCTAAAGTTGCAGTTAAAGTGATAGTTTCCGTTAGGCGTGTAAGTAAAATTATCACGTAATAATTTGAGGAATTCAGGACCATGATGAGTTCAAAAAAATCCCTTTCCAGAAAAAATTGAAATAAATATATATAATGTATCGATGAGATGGTAATCGTTTTGTGAATTGTTGTCTAGACAATAAAAAATCTTGATATTGATCACATCACCGTTTATTTAATTTCAACATTAGGAAATTTATTTTGGCGTGCTCTTTGCTCAAGAATAAATATATAAGAAATGAAGTTGTTCAATTTTCCTATTTAAGTATGCAAGGAAAATAGGGAAAACTGTAATCTAAAAGAAAAGAACGCGTGTTCAAGTGAAGGAAAAGTTATTCGTTTATTCCCTGGTGATTACACAGAAAAGGTCTTGTGGTTCTAGGTTAATTAGGAGTGATTTTGCAACTAAATATACCTAGAACGTCCGCTGGTGACATTTTGACACCAAGACAATTTATCATTATAAAAAAGCTGTCGTTCGACTAAATATAGTCCATTAAGTAGATACCATTAGTAAAATGAATCAATTATACTAAAATTTTTGTGTCTAAGTGTTTCGTTGCATAGTATTCGCTTATCAGCTCAAAAAAAATCATTCGATTTTCGAACTTAGTGCAGAGTAGACACATTGAAACGATGACTTAGAAAAGGTCTAACACTTGATGAAATTGCTCATTTATTGCGAGAGCTTTCCGATAATGAGAGAGAGAGAGAGAATTGACTCTAATTTAGATTCCGAAGAAGACATAAGATTTAATAAAAGTGACTTCGAAGAATTTGAAGAAAGTGCAGATATAATTGATAATATTCCAGTAAATCTTGATATATATGGCGCAGAATGGATATTGCATAATAGTAAAGTTCCTGGCAGATTTGCGACTCGAAATGTTTTGCGACAAAGCAGTGGTCCAACAAGCTTCGAGAAACATAATGTCAATATCAGTTTTCAATGATATAAAGGGTCACAATATATGATAATTACATGAAATAATATTAAAAAGTCTTGAAACTAAACCCTACTGAACAGTAGTCCTGCAATTATATATAGTTAAAACAATTACCTTTATACCTTTATACTTATATACCTTTTATACCTTTTATATCATGGTGTCAAAATGACATCGGTGGACGTTTAAGGATAATCGAACTTCAGGATGTTCTAGTGTTAAGGAATTAGGTAACAAGTTTTTATATAACTTTGTTTTCTTATACAAAAATAAAATGATCTTTCTGAATTTGTGAAATTACTTTAGCAATACATTTTTAGTGGGCGTATTTAATACACAGTAGGCAAAGTGGTCGAGTGGTAGCGTATCACGCTTCCACACCACAGGACCGGGTTCCATTCCCGTGATGGGAAAGGTCAAATCAGCCTTTCATCCCTACTGCAGTGGGTCGATAAAGGAGTACCAAGCTTGCATGGGGACTTAAACCCGGGGTCTCGCTTCAGACTGATCGGGACATGCGCTCATGCTCCTCGGCGCCCAATGGACACGTATACTGGGATGGGCACAGTAGGCCCTGGCCCTCATGGGCTGTTGCGCCACTGAGTTTGAGTTTTTATTTAATACACAACATGCGTGCAATGGCCATGTTTTAAAAGCATTTTGTATAAAGATATATATATATCTTATTATTTAAAAGAAAAAAACTGTCCATACTTTTGTTTTTGTAAATTCAAAAAAAGTGCTGTAAAATAGTTAATAAATGTTTATTACCAAAGCAAATGATTTATTAAATTTCTTTAAAATAAAAATAAAAACTTTAAAAATTGTTCTGCTGTACTATTTTCATCATTTGTGTGAGCTACCAAATAAATTATCTGTATCAGTTCGAAAATAGTTATTATTAACAACAAAAATAATTCATTATAATCTTATAGTATTAAATGAAGTGTCAAATAAACAGGAATGTTTACACAATTAATGGCCTCACATACACCAAAAGGTATGAAACTTTAACCATTATCGGGAAAAATGCACCGCAGCTGCAAGTAATTTAAGCAGGAATTCTGGATAAGAATTCTTACATGTGCTTGATAAATACCGATGAATAATTTGCGGATAATATAAAAGTAGTTGAATTATTAAAATACCATGCCCCTAAACTTGTTCAGAAATACTTTCAGTCTGAAAGAAAGAACGATTTAAAACTACCTGCAATTTTGCAGTTTGACATTTAATGAACTATTCAGAAATTCCGAAGAATAAGAACTTAAGGTTCTAAGCGTTTAATATTTTTTAAAATTGGATGTTTGTCAATAATTTGCTTTTATATATAAGAGACATTATAGATTGAAAAATTTCTATAAATAGTTTAGAAATGTAATCAATAAAAACAAAACAATTTTCTTTATCAAATTTTATAGAATCTTTAAATTATAAAAGCTTGTTTTTTAAAATCACTCTCATTTCTGTTTTTTTAATCAATCTATTTAAGGTCATAGTACGTAATGATGTGAATGAGGATGCCGATTATCCATATACATAGAATACACTAATCAAATACACTCACTTCCAAAAGTTAAGCACGGACAGGAAAATGCTAATTTCCGGAAACCAATCAGAATTGAAGAGGATGCAATTCGCTGCAGAGGTAGATGGCAGTATGCAAATATGTTAGGTAACAGCCAATCGTGCTTTCATGTCAAGAAATATGCAAAAATGGCAGTCTTATAAGAAGCCAGCTTTATGAAGGATTACAGAAGTTGATTGTAAGTGCTCATAGAAGGTGTTTAAAACTTTCGTACAATTTGTTTTCAAGACATACGTGTTTCTATGACGTCCAGAAAATGAATGGCAGATTCTGAGTGCTGGCGTGCTGTGGGGTGCATTGAAGCAGGACAGTTGATCACAGATGTTGCTCTTTTCTTCGGCGTTCATCATTCTGTAATTTCACGTTTATGGAAACAATTCCAAACCACACAGACAGTTGTCCGAAGGCCCGTAGGCGGTCGCCCAAGGGTTACAACCCCCGCGGAAGATCGATATATTGCTATTGTAGCCAAGCGGAATCGCAGAGCGACCTCCACACGTGTGACATTTATGGTTACAGCGTCCATTGGTAAGGCTATATCTGCAGCTACTGTACGCCGAAGATTATATATGAATGGACTGTATGCCCGGGTACCTCAAGTTTGTGTTCCTCTATCCATCCAATCAAGAGGGGCACGATTAAAAAGGTGCCGGGGAACATGGCAATTGGACTGTGTCTGACTGGGACAATGTCATGTTTACTGATGAGTCAAGATTTGCTCTGGAGCCAGATGACAAGCGTATAAGAATATGGCGTAAACAAGGAACACGCAATAAGCCCCAAAACATCACCGAACATCACGCATTCCGAGGCTGAAGCATTATGGTGTGGGCAGGGATTTCATTAGGATACCGCACCGACCTGCACATCTTTAAACGGGGTTCTGTGACGGCTGTCCGGTATCGAGATGAAGTCCTAGAACCCATTGTGAGATTGTACGCTGCAGCAGTTGGCCCTACTTTTGTTTTAATGGACGATAACGAACGTCCCAATAGAGCTGACATCGTCGATGACTACCTGGAGAGTGAAGGGATTGCGCGTATAGCGTGGCCAGCATATTCGCCCGACCTTAATCCCATTGAAAACCTTTGGGATGCTCTCGGCTGTGCTGTATCTTCACGTTTCCCACCTCCAGCCATTCTTATTGAGCTGGAAACTGCTTTACAAGAAGAATGAAGAATGGCGATTGCTTGATTCTGCGGTGGTTGACCACCTAATTGAAAGCATGACCAGAAGGTGTAAACTTTGCATACAGATGAGGGGGGGATCACGTACCCTATTAATGTCCTTTTTTTATGCTGTTTATTTTCACTTTATACATAATTCTGTTTAAGTATGACATTATTTCTGATAACTTACAAAAATTTAATATTGTTTTCATTTCTGTACTTAATTATTGATTTTATGTATCTATATATATGCTACTTTACTGCCAAATTTTGTGTCAATCAAAGCAGTATTTGTTGATTTATTTTGCATTTTACATCTTCGTGCTTAACTTTTGGAAGTGAGTGTACATAGCATAAATTTTAATGTATGATCTATTCTTGATCAAAATATCGAAAATATTTATATGCATTAACTGGTTTACCCAACTGGATCTTAACGAAGTGTATAACATTATCGCTGTTGCGAATAATTTAGAGAGAGAAAGCTATTTTTTCTGAGTGCGGAAATATCGTATTTAAAATGCTCCAGGCATACATGAGATTTCGCAAGAAATGTGTGTGTTCTTTGCTAAGTCTTCGACTTCAGGGAAGAATATAAAAGAGATTGCAGATAGAAGAGGTTTTGAGTTTCAGCATTTTACTGAAGATTAAACAGAATTTAAATAAATGCTTTATTTTTTTCCCAGGCTTTAAAATATATTGTAGGCATTTAAATTCTGCTTAAACAGTTTTTCACCAAAATTTCTTTAAAGCTTTAGATCAGAGGTTCCCAAACCTTTTTGTCTCATAGACCCCTTGCCATGTTTTTCGGAATTGGGTAGACTCCATCTTACCTAATAATGAATTTTTGCAAATTTTCCAACTTAAACTTCTTTTTTTTTATAGCTGGTATAGAGCTATACTTACTTTAAAACATTTAAATTTCTAACTGTAGTGAAGTATAGTGTTTAAACCCTAAGACACACCCATGTTAATTAACTAAATTAAAATTTAATACATAAAATAACTATTACATACAGTAACTGAGCAATAAGCAAATGCTTTTAATGGGAAGAATGAATCTGGTGTGTGTGTTGCTTCATCCATTCTGGTGCTTCCAAAATTGTTGTGATATCCGTTTCTAAATTTTACTTTACGATCTTCTTTAGACCTATTCCGATCAATTCCTCTTGTAATATGACATTTATTTTTCTTTCAAAGTGACCCTATTAATCCTTTGGCTCCTGTGGTATTATTATAGTGAAACCTAGTTTCAAAATCTGAATAAAGGGCATTTAAATGTTGAACGTCCTTTTCCTGGCAGATTGTGTGTGACAAATTGAGATAGGAAAACTTGGCACGTTCTCAATATTATGTTTCCTTAGCTTAATTCTGGAAAGAAACGCCGAAATGATGGTCCTTCTAACTACAAATTAACTTCATTTAAATTTCGTAAATAAATCTGTTAAATAGGTAAATCTGGTTTCCTCGTGATTAAATTTTCTTTTAAAATTAAAGTCATGATCTGGTTTAGTGAAAGTCGCTATCATTTACATTTACACCTCATTGACCCCCAAGTTATTTTTTCGCCGTCGTGGACCCCTTGTAGGTTGTCGTAGACCCCTGGGGTTCTATATAGACCACTTTGGGAATCATTGCTTTAGATAAAAACTTCAAGCAATATCGAAATTTAATCATGTCATATTAATGTACATTTAATGAGTAAATTCGTAATATCAATGAGATTGATTTCAAACTTTCAAGTCATATACATAATTTGATACACAATAAAAACAGAATGCCTTTGACTATAAAAATGGGTAGAATGGGATCGACAATCACACAATAAAGACAATCACGTGGTTGTCCATTGAATTGAAAATTAGTTGACAAATATTCAATTTTTAAAAGAAATTTTTTTGTGAGCAAAAGTTGGCAACAGCAAAGGACATGAGCTGATTAGGTGGAAACACACTATTCCATTTATCATGTAACTATTACGTCACATGAATTTATGAATTATTTGGCTAGAAACACATAATTGTTATGTGACTATTACATTATATGAATTTAGCCTATTTAGAGTGTTATGCACAAAAATATTTTTATTATCAAAAATATTACCTATTTTATTTTTTGAAAGATAAATACAATAAGTATTTTAGTTGGATAGTTTTAAATGTCTTTTTCTAGCATTAGCATAGATTTTAAGCTTGTTTTTGTTTTATGAATGTGGCTTCATCCTTCCTCTTTCAAGATATAGGGGATATTTCTACTTCCATATTCAATCTTGCATATAAATATTTTTAATTAATCATTTTTACGAAGAATTTGAAGCAAAAAATCGGTTTTAAATAAAAATGCAAAAGATGATTGAAATAACATTTAGGATTATGCTAAGTAAATAAATCACAGTAAAAATGTATTGAATCTTTAAATACACGAAGTCTGAATGGAGTTCTTTTCTGTGAGAAATCAGTTTTAAGAAAAGATGTGACATTTCGGTACGAGTGAGATATACTACTTCTTCTAATAGAATGTAATTTTTTAAATTTTTCAATACATAAATAATTCGTATTCGATCGTCATTATATAGAACTTGTGAAAACTTGTGTGATAAATACAAATACAAAATATTTATTTCCTATTGTAGTTATTTTTAACATAATTATTTTCTTGTTTTACAAAAATTTTTTCAGTCAACACGTCATATAATACTTTTATTGAAACTTCCAAACAATATAATTCAATATACCGTTAAGCGTTGCAAATATATATTTTTGTTTTGTATTGTTACATTCTTGATATGCATTCAAATTGAGGAAAATCAACTTTTTTTTCGAATTAACAAGCAGATTCTTTCTGAGCAATTCGAAATCTATACTAGATCCCTTTGAAACATTTTTTTAACGGAGAAAATTTAACATTCGCAAATATAAATGCATAATATTACAAATTCAAAATTCACACATGTATAGAACGAGAAAGAAAACAAAACCCCAATCCGTAGTCTTAAAATTGCGCGAGGCAAGAGAAATGAGCAATTCCCATTAAGTTTCGACACCCCTATTATAGCCTCTCTGCATCTTTTTGTAGTCTAGAAAAAATCGGTCTAGAAGCTAGAACTATCTCATAAAACATTCATTCTAAATCCTTCTAGATTTGTCTCGGAAAATGTAGTTATAGGAAGATAAATTCGTTGTCAAGGTCACCCATCTTTATCGTACTGAAAGAATATTCTTTCTGCTTGCACATTATTTGCTTTTCTGCAGGAAAAGGAGAAAATAATCTTTCTGTGGAGAAGAGGACAAAGTTGCAAATTTCCGTAATATAAAATTTTTTTGTTTCACATGAATTTAAATATTATTACATTTTTGTCTTCTTTCAAAAAACTTTAATTTAGTTAGATGTTTTTTTTTTTAAATTTTTTTTATAAGTGTTAAACAGTATATTTCCTCAACACATCTCGGGAGATTTAGCTGACATACAGTTTTGCGAGTAATATTTTTCCAGAGACGATTTCATGTAATTTTTACATCTCAGCTATTGTTTCGGCTGTATTCCTTGGTTAAAATAAAATGAAAAACAAATGCTTAAAGTTTAGTATAAATTGTATATTACTATATTTTTCAAGAATTTTAGAAGCTGAATATTTTGAGCCATTGTTTAAAGCAAGGGAAAAACAGTACATTATTGTTGAAATTCAAATTGGGTATTGATGCAGTAGGTAGATAAATATCCTAATTAAGTATAAAGTAACGTTGTCGAACTTTATTAAATTTTCGAAATTGTTAACCTGTATTTTTGACTATGTTTTAAATAAGAAAAAAAAAATAAATAAAATTGTTTTAATAATCTCACATAGAATAATGTTAATAAAATTAAGAGAAATAAATAAACATTAAAGTATCTGACTACGTTTGGATCTGCGACTTTACAAAAGCACACAAGCGAAAACTTTTTAAATATAAAGTGCCACTTCGAGTAGAATACACGAATAAAATTGTTTTAAAACTATTTTTACGATAAAAAATTATTTAAATGCAACATTTTGGTAAAAAACATAGAATTACTTATTTTAAAAACATTCTTCTTTTATGGAAAATGCTTCTATAATAATATTTTGTCTATATATAGCGCAGATCTCTGTACAGAACCTGATTGATTGATTGAATATTAATGTCGCACTGTTCAGCTACACGAGGGCTTTCGGCGACGGACCACGTAATTTTGAACCTTGGTCAAGTGATGTGGACGACACCTGAGCTGGCACCCCCTCTTCTAACTACCACACCACACCAACGAGTGGACGTTTCAGCTCTCGACAGATTTAACGTGCATCGCTTCCCTACACGGCGGGTCTTCAGTGGTACTGGGCTCGAACTCGTGACAAGGCAAGCCACGATCCGATACCTATACCACTCGCTGTACAGAGCCTGAACTGTGTGGGATTTTTAAACTATATAACTTAGAAGTGGATTTATCCGTATTTTAGTATATCAGAGTGAAGAAATTTTAACAAAAGAGCACCAGTAATTATTTCAATTGGTAATAACTTTGAAAGTAACGTGAATTTTTCAAAAATCCTAATTCAGGCTCTCTGGAGCAGTCTTATCTATATAAAAGCAAAAAAATATTATTATAGAACAGCGGTGGGCAGACTTTTCTATAGTACGGTCTACTTCTAATATTTTGAAAACATTACGGTTCACCTAGTGCTATAAATGTGGTGAGAAAAAAAATGTCTACAATATATTTATAACAACTTAATAATAAAAACAGAATATCTACTTGGCTACATAACTACAAAAAAAAAAAAAAAAAAAAAAACCCTACAATTTTAAAATCATGTTTGAAGCAAGATGCAAGGTACAAATATAATAATAGGTACCAATTACTACTGATTATTACCTTTAATATAATAACACAAGCAACACAAAATTTTCGAATTGAATGCTTGAACAACTATGAGCGATTACTAGACCGTTGACGTTTTCAATGCAGCGAACGTACGTGAACCAATGAATCTGTAACCGTTCGTTTTATGCTTAACATGTGTGCTTCTGGCTGTCCCACCATCGCGGGACGTAACGTCAACACAAGAATCCAATCTTGTGGAAAAGTGGGGTAATCTTTCAGTAGCCAAGCTCGTGTTATCGCGGGAAGACTTGATCAATGTTTTTTTCCCCCTTTTAGTCGGTATCTATTTCTACGGCTGATATCGTGATGATCGCTTTCCTCCCACACACTATAGTGGCAGAGAATCTGTTAACCACCATTGGGGACTTCCAATAATGGTACATGTTTGGTCTACACATAGTCGCATGGATTGTGAAAAGCCAATTTTCCAGTCTAACTGGCGTCGGTGTTCCACAAATACGTTTCTTTTAGTATCTTAGTGAAGACGGGTCACTTCAAAATGTCTCGGCGGTCCACCGGTAGATCGCGATTGACTGAATGCCCACCCCTGTTATAGAAACATTTTTATAGAAGGAGAATGTTTTGAAAATAGGTCATTCTAAGTTCATTTGTGGTCAAAATATTGCATTTAAACATCTTTTTATTATAATAATATTCTTTAAACATTTTATACATGTGTTCTAATCTAATATTCGTTTGTACGCTTTTACAAAGGCATGGTTTCGAACGCAGTCGAATACCTTTAAGTTGAAAGTTTGAATGGGAGAAAAAAATCCGACGACTCCACTTATTAAAAGATTCATTCAAACTGACGAGGACTAACAAATGACCACATGAAGGCGAATTGACGTATACACTCAAACAAATATTAAAACAGATTATTTACAGAAGTGCAGTGCTTCTCCGAGTTTCAATATTCGCGACCCAATATTTAATTATAATTTTCATCGCCTCCCCCTCCCCCCTTCTTACAATAACAACGTATGGAATTCAGTAATACTATACTTTGATACTAAAACTACGATACGAATTTAACCTCTAAAGCGCCACTGGTGTATATAAACATCTCACTCAGCCAAAGCGTTAATTTTCTCTTCAACGTATATATACATTTTCCCGAAGTAAGGTCTTTTCAGTGCACTGCTATCGAAAAAAATATTTCGAAGGCTTTGGAATGCAATAAAAGGACATTGACTGTTTGCGAAGGGTATACTTATTTCAGATTATTTGCTTCTTTATTCCATCCCCCCCCAATACATCACACACGCATGCCTACATGGAAAACGGTCGGCATTGAGAAGCGAATCGAGCAACTTTTAATCAACAGCTAAGGGATTAATTATAAACCATACAAATTCTCAAGATAAGTGCTAATTTTTTTGTATAATTTTATGTTTGACATTCTCTTGGGGTCACTGGTAATTATCATACTTGTTCTTAACTTCACATTGATATAACACAATTATAAGTGTATTATATCAATGTAAATGTTTGTTTTATTATTTATTATGCCAGAATGTATTTTGTTTGTTTACTTTCAGTAAATTTATAATTTTTTAAATAATCTTTTGTTTTCGACTTTTTTCAATAGGCTCACCCCCCCGTAGAGTTGTCACACCCCTCAAGAGGAGGGGGGTGGTGCCCCACAGTTTGAGAAACGCTGCAGTAGTGGACAATATGCTCTCGTTAAATGAATACCTAGAAAGTTTCACTAGCAGACAGATAAAGTTCTTCTCTTATCGAAGTCAACGCACACGTCAGGAAGCTTGATCTTGAGTGAATCTCTCCTAAACTCTATCAACACATATAGAGCCTAATGGAAAGTTTTTGAAGGATCAATCCCAGAGCCTTCTCGATGCTTCTTTGCCGGTATTATGTTTTTCACCAAATATATTTATTACTAATCTGGTAACCCCGTCACATCTCCTGGGGTTGCTTTTATCTTATTCAAGGTCCCATTTGAAGTAAACTTCGCCTGTAGAACTCAATTTTCCCACAAGGAGAGTACCATCGCAAGGAAAACAACCCACAAGGAATGCTTCAATTAACAACAACAACAACAAAAAGCAGAATCAATACAAAAATACAGTAGAACCTGTTTTTGTGAGGTCTTTTCTTATGCGATTTTCTTTTTGTGCGATTTTTTAAATGCGATCCTTTTTTATGCGGTGTATGAATTTCATTGGCTTTGGTGCCACTGTAATGTTTTAATGGACCTACCTCCTCCCCCCACACTGGCCCTGCACCGAGTATTATGGTATGGGGTGGTATTGGATATCACTCTCGCACTCCTCTACTACACATTGCCGGTACTTTAAACACCCAGTACTACATCTCCGAGGTGTTGGAGCCAGTTGTCCTTCCTTACCTTCAGGGCATGGCCACAACCATATTTCAACAAGATAATGCGTGACCACACGTGGCACGCATTGTCCAAAGGTTCTTCGTCAATCACCAGATTGAATTGCTTCCCTAGCCGGCTCGCTCTCCGGATCTTTCGCCGATAGAAAACATGTGGTCCATGGTTGCTCAACGATTGACCCAGATTACAACCCCAGCTGCCACACCAGATCAACTTTGGCAACGTGTGGAACCTGCTTGGTCTGCTGTACCCCAAGAGCACATCCAAAGTCTCTTTGAATCAATGCCGAGGCGTGTGGCAGCGATCTCCAACAATGGCGGCTACTCTGGCTACTGATTCTGGCAGGAGCCACACTTCACTGAAGTCTATAAATTTAATCATTTGATACTTGTTCAACATGTTATCTACAAAATAAATTTTGTTGTTCTATCTCTTGTCTTTCTTGGTGTTGCATTTACGGTAGCCAGCAGTGTAATGGAGAATGTTAGGACCCCCACTGAAAGTCGGGTTTTGCCTTTAATATTTTATGAATTGGGTAAATAAGTATTTAGCGTAAGTCAGGCTTTGGGCCTCTAGAGAGTCCTTCCCCCCGTGATGCGGGCGTGTACGTTACGCCACTGAAATGTAGACACTTCAAGACGCTCTGTTCATTTGTAATAAACAGTCTCTCGACAATGCGCATTCAGTTGCTTTCTCTCAACGCTCCAGCAGCCCGTGCTTGCTTTACATTTACAAGCAACTGACTACCCGACATTCGTCTCAAAAACATCTCTTACTTTATGTTGCCTATAAACAAATCAATTGAAATTGTATCTTCAAGTGACGCGCGAAAGCGATTTTAAACTTATTCATTGCAGGGCTTGGGATTACGATGAGTAGCAATGAATTATGTAGGTGCATTTTGAAAACTTATAGTCTCTTATTGTATAAACGGATATGTTTTTAAAATGTTTCCATGTGTAAAATTTAAATTTTTATTTAGTTATGGAAGTACTCTTTACATAAATTTCGTAAATAATTGGCATATTTCATAAATGTGACTTTTTATGCGGCCCCTATCCACCGTATAAAAAACTTTTCTGTAGAATTTCCACGAATTAGTTTGTTTTATGTAAGAATTTATGAAATTTTTGAATATTTTTTTTTGCGTTTATTTTTATGCGGTCCCTATCTATCGCACAAAAAGAGGTTCCACTGTATGCAATAATTGTTAAAGAGACACTATCCTCCAATTTATAGGTGCTGATTTTGTGACGTCACTAGTTGTATTTGAGCATCGTTGATTCCAACAACAATTTTGTGTTTAGTATAAATTTTCAGGAAAAACCCTATTTTTTTACTCCGAGGCATGGTAATACAAATAGCTATTGAAGAATTTACTTTTCTATTTCCATTCTTTTCATGCTTTTGATGATTAAAGAGCATATAAATAAAACTTGAGTAAACTGATGCAGAACTATCGTTTCAGTAGAAAGATACATACACAAACATTTCTTCTACCTTCTGCATTTGTTTTTATTCCCTTGGCGATTTCCTCTTTATCCTTTGCCTAAAGATCCCCAAAACTTCTCTGATAATAAATTCTTTTACCAAGAATACCAAAAGAAATACTAAGTAAGGTACAAGATTGTTCTTTCGAAGAAAATGAAATTCAGAGATCTGAAGCCGAGACAGTTTATTTTATTTTTGTTTTCTTCAATAGTTTATTGAATCGAAAACTACGCCCTGAAAGTAGTCAACAAACACAAACCACATTACCTATTTTTATCAACTAAAATGCTGATGATTATCCTAATTATATTTAAATGACATATTTTGGATAAAAAAAAACATTGGCAACCAATATAATACACAAAGTAATTCAAAAGGAATGTATTGATTATATATATATATAAATGACTATAAAACTACTTAATTGGTTATAATTTATCGATAACAATTTCACATAACATAGTTTGAAATTCAAAATTCCGTTTGCAGTGGCCAAACGAAAGTTAGTTCGATAGTTGTGGCAATGAATTAAAAGCTTGCACAAGTGCGAGTGCAGAATACGTAAGAGTCAGAAATCCGGTTAATTGTGAACGTACATAAAAGAAAATGGCATAACTGGAAAAGGAGACGTTTACTTTGACATGCTTGGTCAATAGCTCATGCCACAGCAAGATGCGGAATTCATAGATTACGTCTTTCAGCAAGATAAATTATTTTCCATTAAGTGGTTATAGTCGTTTATAGTCGCTATATGGATTTTTAATCAACTTGCATTTCATTGATGATAATTTAAAGTTGGTAGCTAAAAAATGTCCCCAAGAACCGATTAAGCGTGTTTTTTCCCCTTCTTTTTGCTACATTAATTAAAAATATGGATTTCGAGTTAATAGATAAAAACAAGCTAAATAAATAAAAAAGATAAATTTTAATAAGTATGAATAATTAGTTTCTTAAGGTAAATTCTGGACTTAAAACATACATCGAATTTGTTACGAAGTCTAGTGTTGTGTTGAGCGATAATGAATCAGAATATTTTAAAAAAGAAATCAAATATATAGAAATGCTGAGCAAGACAAAACATTTTTATACAAAGTCAACAAAGATATAAAATTACGAACTGAAAGTTTTATTTCCTTCTACATATTCTTCACTATTTCCCCTATTTATTTAAACAAAGAGTATTTTTTCCTTGATACAAAAATAGCCCTGCGCATGGGATTGAAAATCTAAGCGATCAGATACAAAAACGTTGATCCAAATTTGTATTCAAATTCAAGGAATATTAAATATTAAGAAATAATTTCTCCATAGCTAAAACACTAAGTACCAAAATAAATTTTAAAATAATAATAAAACAATATGAAGGATAAAACCACATACAGTTTTTTAACTTTTTCTAAATTATTCTGAAAACTCATACTTGGCAACTTTTTATAGCTGTTAAAATACTTGCAAGGTTGGAAACGAAAACATAGGGCGCATGCAGCAGATAATTGATGCATAAATAGCTCAAATTCATGGGACGTCATAGTCACATGATATTGAAAGCCACGTGATTCTAGGCAATAAATTCAAAAACTCATGTGACGTCATAGTTACACGATAAAAACTATCTAGTGTTTCCAGCTAATCAGTTCACGCGCACCGCAAATAATGTGAACCAATAATTAAGTTATTTTATTGATAGCTACTATCTACACTCTTTATAGTTATGTATTGCATAAAGTCCATGTTTTTTGTTTCACCCCTTACAAGTATTTTAATAGCTATCAAAAGTTGCCAAGTATGAATTTTCAGGATAATTTAGAAAAAGAAATCTGTATGTAGTTTTATCCTTCATAAGGATTAGAGAAACTATTTTATACTGTTTAGTCCGTTATAAAAACATGTGGTACATGCAAATGGTAAATTTCTTTTTAATTTTATTATTATTTTCTGCTTTTTAGGGTTATGTGAATGTAATTTTAGAATTGATTTTACATACTTTGATGACGTAAATACAGAGACATGCGATAAATTTCAAACATATCTCGGTCTTTTTTTCTTCTGGTTATATCTGAAATAGAAACATATATCTACTTACCAATAATACATCAAACTATTCGATTGTTATTTTAGTTATAAAATAATGAAGCAAGCAAAAATAAATATTTATAAAACTTATATTCAAATATTAAAAACAATCAATGTCGAATTCGTTTGTCAAAACTTTAAACACATGACTCTATTCACGATGCTTGAGGTCTTAGTTGTCGCATACGTTCCATTTCCTTCATTGCACGGTTTTTTTCTTGTGATTTTCGAACAATTGAGTTCCACTATTCTCAATCCATCCAATGATCTGACACGGCTTAACGCGACATATGCCTGACCTTTAGCAAATAATGTAGGTCCAAGATATACAACAGCAGGGTTCACTGTACATCCTTGCATTTTATGAACTGTCAGGCACAGCATAGTATTAGAGGAAGTTGTGTTCGTTCGACTGTTCCATAATTTCGAAGTCCTGAAACCTATATTGATTTTTGCTGGATCAAATGAATTCCTTTTTAACGAAAGTCGATACGAACAGATGGAATGCCAGTATCATAGATTTGATTCCGGTGAAATAATGGCCAAACAATTTCAGTTATATAATACCCATTGCACCATTTACGTCCTTGTTCTATATTAATATTCGAGTGAAGCATCACTCTCACTCCTTCGAAAATTTCTAACTCTTTTTGTAAACCCTCCAGTCTTGTCTATATCACCTGATACAATGTTGTCCATATTTACATTATCCGTATTTCTTGTCACATTTATCAGAACATCCTGAGACTGAATTTTGAAAACTCGCACTTTTTTGGCTCGATATTTGTCAAGGACAGCTGTGTGCATCAACTTGAACATGAGTTGGGTGTATGCGGATTGAACTATCCAATTCAAAACTGCCTCTGTTAGCATTTCCAATTCTAGCAGAGCGAAATGTGGGTCCTTCAACTCATCGACGCATAAATCGTTCAAGAGATCGGAAAATGTTTTATCACCTTGTTGTTGCATGTTCTCTGTCAACTCAACAAGACTGAAGAGTCTACACAAATGAGTTGCCAGAACGAATCTTAGAGGTTGATGAAATGCCTGAGCTCCTCGAATAGACGGCAACTGAAACAAATCTCCAAAAAACATTGTATTGATGCCACCAAAAGATTCACTTTCTTTTTCAGTTGTTGCAATTTGGAATCAAT
>BMAV01017895.1:101230-219424 GCA_019973955.1 Trichonephila inaurata madagascariensis | reverse complement strand
ACCAAAAGATTCACTTTCTTTTTCAGTTGTTGCAATTTGGAATCAATCATGCACAACATTTCGTATGGAACCATGGATATCTTATAGATGAACAGAAATTCTATGTCCTTCCCCTGACCTCGCAAGACTTTCAAATAGTTACCAGTGAGTGGTACCAAATGTCCTACATTTTTCCGTCTTACTCATCTGGTAATTTAAATAATGTGTGTAGTGTTTTTCCACTAACAAGTCGTGCAGTTACACCGGTTAATGCCCCAACTTTAACTGTCTTCTTACCATAACAGCGAATGACCTGTTCTTTTAATGGATAAAATGTGAATGTTTTGCCAACTCCAGCACACCTCCGGTAACAAACATTCTAATGCGACCCAGACTTCCATTCATTTGGTCCTGGATACTGTGAGTTATGGTGTTAAATAATTCTCGCTGTCGTACATTTATTTCAGCACACACATTCTGAAACTGTTCATATGTCATTGCCTATTCAGTAACTTAATTTTCAAGTTCTGCTTCAATAATTTCTTCTGGATTTTCAAGATTGAAAGCATGTGCCTGATTAAAAGCAATCTCAATTTGTATATCTCTTGCACGATGTGTTTCAAGATATTCATTTCTCTCAATTTTTGTTCTAGAACAAGAAAAGCCTCACGTGCATTATAATGCTCATCAATTAATTCATCTTAAGAGTAAAATTGTATATATTATACGAGCAGACTATAGAAATAATTATCTGGTTCCGTCAGCATTTGAAAAAATGACACTCCTACAACAGCTGGAACATTTCTAATGACCATTTCAGTGTTGTTTGCTAGATTTATGGGTCTTTGTCTTGTAGGTAGTTCTTCCTTTTCTGCATCAATACTTTCTTCACTATCTCCCACTTTATTTGCATAAAATGGTTCAAAATTCATTGCAAATTCAAGTAGATATTTATTTAGAAATTCGTAGCCCTGTTCTTGATGTTTTGGGTGATTAGCATATCACTCAAATCAGTTTGAGTAAAGTCCAACTGCTTGCTTTGCGGAGCCTAGGTGCCTAGGGTCCACTCTTTAACCCCAGAGCCATGAAATTGAATACGTAAACGCAACATGACTCGTACTATCTACAGGTGGTATTTGATTGTGTAAATTCGTTTAATTTCCGAAGTTACGGGAACCTTTTCGAAATCGGGTCCGCCACTTCGGGGGCCCGGGTTCGAGATTAGAGCTTCTTTTTTTTATATTTTCATGCATTGTCATCCACTTTTGAGCTTTGGTCTAAATTTCAAGTACCTAGCTCATCGGTAAGTTAGTTTAAAATCAATTACAAAATTGCACCCGGACAGACATACAAGAAAGCGAGTTAATAAAAACATGGTAAAAAAGGCTAATTTTTTTTTTTTTTTTTTTTGTTTTTTGTTTAGAAAAAAAACCCCTGTGATGTCGATGATTTTATTTACACCACAATACAAAATATGTAACCGTTAAAATGTCAAACACTTAGATTTTGCAATCGCTGTGTGAAGGATTTGCCTAAATTATTAGTTTCTTTCAATGTTACCTGGCATTACCTATTCCTCAAAAACAGAATTTGAAGCCAATGGGATTACAATATCACATAAAGTACATCATTCTCCCTTTACGAAAAGTGTTTAGAGGCATGAAATCCTGAACTTATGACTGGACAAAAACAATACCTACCACGAGTTCTTGACCAAGACCACTTGATTATCGTTGCCAATAACTTTTGTATGAAATTTCCACTGGAAAACTTTCAAACATCTTTCATTTTAGTGGCATATTCATAATCAAGGTAAATAAAATAGCAATATATAATAGAATATAAAGGTGTTCGTCTGTGCCTTAACAGTAGACTGCGCTAGGAAGTTATTTTTTGACTGTTTTAATTTCAATTAGAAAAACAATTACGTATATAAAGCACAATTTCTTAGAATTTTTTAGAATATATTATATTTTTTTCCAAGTGAAGTAATTTTTTTTTATTGTTAATATCTACTAATAACTTGTTATATGACTGTAAATAATATAAAAATATTAAAAGTTAATTTTAAACAAATTTCTTTACACATTAAGGTATCCGACTACTTGCGACAACTTTTTTTTGAAAAAATGGAGATATGGAGAGTTCTTTAAGAGTTTTATATTTATTTGGTATATTTTAAGGAATAAATCCTAAAATTGAAAAAAGAAAAATTATTATTATTAAAATGGGAAAAAACTATTAAAATTGTACAAAAAATTACATAAACGGGGCCCGCTCTGTACAAAGATTTTATGAACAAATTCTCAATTTATCAGTTTTGATGTATTACTTTGTTATTCATGTTTGAAGTGACCTTCAGGATAAGAGATATTTTAATTTTTACAAAAACTAGAGCACTTTATCTTAGTGATTATATGAAATTGCTTAAAAAACATTGACTATATTCACATAAAGGACTCCAATTTTTTTATTAAAACAGTTGTGACGTCTCACGCGTCCTTTCTCTAACATAACCTCTGTGTTCTTTGACGGCCACGATTAATGGCAAATCTTTTCCAACCCAAATCCAAGAAGTGAAACGAAGGATAGATGCAAATAAGATAACCTTTAAAAGGACAGAAGTTTTAGTAAGCGCGATGGCAATTTAGAGAAAGTTCAGTTCAGAAAGGATAGAAGTGTAAATTGACGGCTTACCTAAGAATCACGAAAATCTCGCCATTCATCCAAGGTACATACCATTGTACGCCAGCTTAGAGGAATATCTGAAGTGGATTGGACCGTTGCTTAGATTTCAAGGTAGGAAGATTATATTCTGAATGCGAATATATTATTAGGATGGAGAGTAGGTGGATATAATATAATTATATAGATAAGAGGTCCAATTGCGCGATCTGTGTTAATTACGGCTACGTGTTTTGGTTAATTCTCACTTAATATGTTTTTGTTCGATATATAAGTAATTTAAGTTAAATTCTTAATAAAAGTCATATTAAGAATTCTAAAATGTCTCATCATTTCGAGAATCCCACACCTCTAACTTACGCTGAAACCCCACGATATGGTCAACGAATATCGACCATGTCTCACAGTGATTGATAAATCTGAAGGTCAAAACAATTCTACTGTTATGCAGAATATAAGGAAAAAATTTCATCCAATTATTTTTAAAACTTTTTGAGCAATCGCTTTCCCCGTTTGAGTTTTTCGAAAAAAAAAAAAAAACACATTTCGAGTAAAACGCATTTTAAACTTTAACATTTTGTCTAAAGTTATGGCATATGCTTTTACTAAAACGCCTGTAGTTTTCGTTCCAGTTTAGGGAAAATAAAAAAAACATGGTATTGTTATAAAGCTAATAAGAGGGCCTATAAAATTAAATCATAAAAACAATTTGTCAATTTTTGAAAAAAATCATGATTTTTGGAAAGTCGGATACCTTAATCATTCTTTTACCATGCAGTCATTTTGACTGTTTTTGGGCAATATATGTATATACGAAGTTTCAGTCTTTCTAGTGTTAAATCGAAACGGATATGTTTATCATTTATATTAGTTTCAAAGGAAATAAACCACAAAATTAGTAGCATCACGTGACACGTAATCTAGTACCGCCGCACACAAACATGTTTACTGTTTTCAGTGGAGTGAGAATTCTGCGAACGTCCAAAGCGTTCCTCGTCTTAAAAACTTTCCTTGCTTTCCAGGAAACATCGATGCCACTTAAAAGCTTGCGTTTGCGATAATGTATCACTTCTGTACATATGCTTCAACAATTCGTCACTCTCCTTAGCACTCTATAAAATTTGATATTTGTTATCTGCTCTACAAACGTCATTTCTGAAAATCGCCAGTTAATAATTGCATCCGCTTCCAACATATGATTCCGTGGTGAGCCGCCGACCACATGATTTAAGAAAAATCACTTTTAGAAATGGGGAAGAACGCAGTAACACAGAAACGTTATCGTAGTTACTCTACTGCAAAAGTTTTTTACGTTATAGGCTCAGTTCGGGAACTTTTGAATCCTACATCGTTTATAACAGAAAAGTGGCTCACTCACTTATTGCAATATCTCTGGTATATTAGACATACAGGCTTTAAATTTGACAGGCATCTCCCTTTTGTAGAGTAGAGATCCGCTAAGAACAGGTTTTCGAGGAAATCGACTATCAAGGGGTGTTGCGGTGAAGTCATATACAAAAATTTCTATTTTTGAACTGTTAGACGCACTTGAAATTTGACAAGGATTAAATTTGTTGAGTTAAGATCCGCAAAGTACGAGTTTTGCGAAATTCTACTGCTAAGAGTTGCGAAGGTTATGGAGACATTGTAGATCATTCACATTTTTGAACTTTTAAACCTTGTAATGATCTTACCCTTGAAGTTACTTCCTCATCATCTTGTCTACCTAAAGATGTAGGAGGTAAAAATGAATGACTAAAAGTATCCATGATAAATCTAATTTATTACTATCAAGATAATATTCCGGAACAAGTAATCTATAAAGAGAACCCTTGGAGTGATATAAAAAAAGCAACGACTATACGTGAATAAGAGGAAAGGAAATCCGAATAAATTAACTTTAACCAATCCTATCCTATTAATTCTAGATTCACTAATTTAGTAGTTAACATCCGTCCATTAGTCACGATGCGTAATTCTAATTCTTACCACAGTAACGCTGTGTTCGGCTGCTCCGCTCCTACTGACCTACGATTATTAAACTTGTGGCGAGGCTTTATCACGCCTTTCACTAAAATCCTCAAGGGGAATCTTTGGGGCCAGAATGGCATTTCATTCCAAGCAACTCAAGAAGAAAACGGGATATGCAGATTAGGAATGATTATACATATTGGAGCTTTAGCATTCGCGAAAAAGGCCAGAAGAGTTTTAGAGAGGACTTAAAAGCCTGAAAGAGGCTAAGGAGGATTCTTAGAAGGCAAGGAAGAGAGGCATATAGAAATGGGTTCGAAGCCAGAATGTTGCCTGGTTGCCGGATCAAGTTGGATTACAGTATTGTATAGAAGATATAAGGATTGGTAGCTGTTCACCGTGGAATATCGGCAAGCGATATATTAAACTTTAATGATAGAGAGGACTCTAGTTAAGGAATTGGTTATAGATATAGATTCGGTGATTATAATTTATCGTAAAGATAGTGAGTAGGATTTAATGCACTATTTGCTAAGAATATTGTAATTTATGTCATAACTCCTGATCACTGACGTGTTGCATCGCTTAATATAAATAGAGCTAATAATAAACTAAATTTATTATGGAAGATTTGAGTGGTCAATCTTTTATCCCTATAAACTTAGGTCACGTGGATGAGGAAGAGATGATACCCCCAGTCCGGGGGGTATCACAAACTCTTTATATACACTAATTAATTTGCATCTCATGGTTTCTTCTTGACAGGGATGGCTGTGAAATAAACGAGAATGCTAGCCCAAAGTTTCCCCAAGAGGATTAGTTGTTGAAAGTCGCGTAAAGCTCCGTCACATCTACAGAGTTGAAATTTGGACGGCATGCTTCTTTTGTTGAGCAGAGATTCGCTAAAAGGGAATCGATTTTATGAAAATCGATTCAGAGAGGAGTTATGGGAGCGTAAAAGATAAATATGCTTAAGCCTTAGAAACGCAAGTCCTGTTCTTTTTAAATCAACAGGCAAGGGCCACAAGAAAGTTTTGTCCACAATCGAAAGCTTAATGCTAGAACTTAGAATTCAATAAATTAAATTCTTAAAATATTGCCTCATAGTTTAATGAAATATCTGGCGAAGTGGGGAGGAGGGGCAGCTAATATTTATATATTTGGTCCAAAGGAATAAAACGTAAAAATATTTATCTCTTCCTGCATAAACAAGTGTTTCGTGATGCTGTAATAAATTTATTTATTCAGAAAAGGCATGGCTAATAAAAACAACTACATCTTTATAACAGAATGGAGCAAAAACACAGTTTGGACAAATTTACATTTTTAATAATGGTGATGCTTTGCATGAACGTGCAAAAATAGTTCAATGTGACGACATAATGCAAATTTTACAGTCCATTATGAATAAAAATCCATATGCTAGTGTTTGTCAAATTTTTAATGTTCGCGACCTAATATTCAATCAATTTTAATCGCACCCCACTCTATACAATAACCCCTATATACTATAATGTCCAATGTACTTGGACGCTAAAGCTACAATACGACTTTAACCTCCACTTTAACCACTGGTGTATATAAACGACTGGCTCAGCTGAAGTATTAATTTTCTGGACGTAAATACACGTCTTTCCGCGCGAAGTACGACTTTTTCTGTACACTACTATCCATAAAATTATTCCGAAAGCTTTGAAATGCAATAAAAAGACCTTGACAGTATTTGCGAAGAATTTACTTATTTCAGAGGATTTGCTTATTTATTCCTTTTCTCTCCACCCTCCCCCTAAAAATACATCCCATACGCGCATCTACGTGGAAAACGGTGGCATTGGGGAGTGAATCACGTAACTTTTAATCGGCAGCTAAGGGATTAATTATAATCCATGCAAATTATCAAGACAAGTGTTAATACTAGTCCATGGGGTCACTGATAATTATCAAGCTTATTCTTAACTTAGTATTGTTAAATTAATTATAAAGTACATTGTGCACTACTGATACATTTATAAGTGTGTTTATATCAGTGTAAATGTGTATTTTATTTTTCATTATGTCAAAATGTATTTTGTTTGTTAAAAAATTATTAATTTACTGTAAGTTAAAATAATCTTTTGTTTTCGACTTTTTAATATGCTCGCATCCCCCTAGTTTAGTTATTACGCCCCACAGTTTGAGAAACAGTGCCATATGCAGAAAAATATAGAGCTTTGTATGAAAAAAAAAAAAAAAAACAAGATTAAAAGCATAGGTAGTCTGTGTTTTTGTACGAGCCCTAAAGCTTATCCTAGTTTATAATAAATCGTCATGCAATGAATTAGCTGCTATCATTTCAACAAAAGATAGGTGAGTTTTAATCAATTAAGCAATCAAAATTTATATCAACCACGTCGTACTAGTACGAATGGCGATATATATTTTTTTCTTTCTGCAACGGTTAGTGATAACAAATAAGACTGGAGTTCCGACCCTTTCACGGGTGAAACTATTTTTAACAATGGGTGTTGGTCCACCGTTAGGCGAAAAAAGGGAGTGTCCTCTCCCTCTAGTAATACATACAAATAATTTTTCATTTGATAAATTTTGCAATGCTACGCTTTATATATTTTAATTTAAATGAAGATATTAATAGTGAGAGATTTAGAGGTAACAGACGATTTTAATGTTCTCCGTCCAAATTAAAGCTTGGTATATCCATTATTGTGAAAGAAATCTTCCGAATATTCCTTTTTGGCTGTTAAATTTTATTTCTGTTCATAGTTTGTCATGATTTGATGATTCGAAGAACCATTTTAATGACCTGTCCTCCTACACTTATTTCTTTTGGAATGACAAAACTCAACGCAAGTTGAAAATAATTGAAGAATGTGGTGCACTCTCAGTTATTCTCTTAAAATGTTAATGACATCGGAATTGAGATTTAAGCTCGAATTCTGTACTTTAAATGATTTGTGGTTGGGAGCTATTTTTTAATGAGATTCAAAAGCAGAAAAATATTTCTATGTAAAATAAAATATATTTTCTTTTTTTTTCATAAAATAAAATGTTGACTTCACTTAAATCAGTTTTTTCTAATCAAAATATCTCTGTCATTACACAAGAAAGTTTTTCTTATTGAACTGCAGTGAATGGGCTGAATTTTTTTTAATAGAAATGTTGTGTTTGAAATAATATTACGATGAATTGCATGGAGATAAATTTTTTGATATGGATTTGCAAAATTTTAGACAGAAGAATGGGAGCTTCATCAAAACCCCAATATTTGTCAGAAATTTATTCAGGGTGTTGCCGAATTTGACCGACACATTCAGATGGGTGATAGTAGGTGCAGCATGGGGATGATGAATCGTTATTGAAGGGGTCGTAAACCCCATTTAGTCGGTGAATATTGCGATAATAGTTTCCGTCGGTAGGACGATGAGCCAGGCGAGGGAATGACCAAACCAATGCTGGTATTTTGGAGCGTTGTGGTAAGGTTGAAAGATCCAGCACGTATACAAATTACCCATTTATCCTGGAGTACCGCCAACTGTATACCAGAATGTGTGGTACACGCACGATGGTGCACAAGCACATTTTTGGATTGCAGTGCGTAACCACCATCGTGATGGACGTGGCGGATCTGTTGCTTGACTTCCATACTTCTCGAACCTCAATCCCTTATATTTATTCTTCTTGTGCCCCACGAAATTGCTTGCGTATGAAACGTTGCAGGCTGCAGAGGAGGATTTCACAGCACGTATCGTCGTCGTTTCAGCTGACATCGCGAGTACATTGAATTTGTTTGAATGTGTCCGATAATCCTTCGGTCGTCGGTGTATGCTGTGCTACTGCCTATGTGGTCGCAACTTCAAACAATTCCTGTGACAGTCACTTGTTGCATTTCCATCATCGAGATTCATTTAACATACTTTGAGTCTAATAAATGTATCTCTTGCTGACCCTTTTCAGTCCACTCGACATCACACACTTTATAAGTGATTTTGCAAACTACTCCAACAAAGTGTGGCCTGCGACAGCATGTTTTATGTTGATTTCCGCATGTTTATCATCCCTTCCTCTGAATTCGTAGGTCGAATTCAGCAACACCCTATATAATTAAACACATAAATAAAAGCTAATAAGTATCAATGACATCTGATTTAAATAATCCAAAGAAACTCATAAATTCAAAAAACAGTTATTAAATAAATAGTAGAAACTCATAGCAATTAAATAGTAATTTTTAATCTGTTAAATGTCGGATAAAATATTGTGATGTCTAGAGACATCTTTTGACTAAATTTATATTTTATTCGGTTATATTTAGTTCCAAAAGTATATATACTTCTGTAAACTAACTTCCTCTCTATCAAGATTCCTAAAGAGTTTTCTATTTCGAATTAAATGCGCCTGTAACCATGAAAGAAGAAAATCTCCCAAAATTTGATTCGATGATTAGGAAGGGCGGGGAAGAAGTTAAGATTCCTTCTAATTCCCGAATTTTATCCCCCAAATAAATAGATACGGGGAAAACAGTTATCCTGCATTAGTGCATTAGAAATACTTGTTATCGGTTGGAAGGTGCCGTGTATCTATGAGTTAAAGCCTCACGGAATCTATGGAAGAGTCAATAGATCTGTAAGATACCATTATCATTAGGTACAATCTCAATTTGTATTAACTTCTCATGACAAACTTATGTTCAAAACACTGATACAAACTTTTTAGTGAGTTTATTTATATTGATAATTGATGATCTTTTAAATATAGGAAAGGTCTTTGTAATAAACAAGCAGACTCTATCAAGGAAAATCTTAATTTATTCTGAAACTCTTTGGAAATAACGGTACATTTTCTTCTTCTAACAGGAAACAAATAGAATACATGTGAAAATCTGAGGAAGCACACATCCTCCCCCTCCAAAAAAAAAAAAACACAAGTATTGATTCTAAAAACTCAAATGTTTGATCCCTATTTAGCAAAAAAAAAAAAAACCCGCACAATCGCTACCAAGTGTTTGATTCCAATGTTGTTTTTACTAGTATAGTTCACACACTAAGCAAGCCTCCTAAAATGAGTTGTTTGCTGAATTTGGTCACGTAATTTATTTATTTATTTACTGAGGAAGTTTGAACACACTTAGAGATCTTATGACTGTCAAACCGGTCTTCCAAGAAAAACAGGTAATAATAAAAAAAAATTCAAAAATACAGAGGCTAGGAGACAAAAAGTACACCAGTCTATCGCAGACTGATTGAGAAACATGAAACTAAATTAATGTGGATAATATTGTCATGAAAAATAGAATGTAACCAGGAGAGAACTGTGTCCTGGGAAGATTTCATAAAAAAATTGATTTCGTCTACAAGGAACAGTAAAGAATTTCCGCTTTCACGGGAGAACCAGATAAAAAATCAGGAAGGGGAAAGGCACTTGAACCTATCAAGAAAAACAGGAAAATGGTTTACGATTAGTAAGAAAAAAATAGACTGCCTAGAAAATGGTGGGATGATCAATATGGGTGTTTCTCAGAAACAGCTTGTGATCCTTTTCCCCATTTCATTCTAGCAAGGCTATTCCCGATTATTCCGGCAAGTTTAAGAATCACTAATAAACTTTTTGTAAATAATTATTCAGAAAAAAGTAATGAACAGCAAAGACATCACCTTCAAGAACTGCATTTTTTTTGCAGAGAAGACAGCGAAGTTATTAAAGGAGTTTTTATGTGGGTTTTAATCAACTGTAAGTTAAAAAAAAATGTTTATAATGAGAAAGGTTGTGTTTAATGGAAGTAAGATATCCAAATTTTCGGAAAGGTTACCGAATAGTAATATAGAGCAGTGCTTTTCAAACTTTCTATATCTGCGACTGATTGATTGAATATTAATGTCGCACTGTTCAGCTACACGAGGGCGTTTGGCGACGGACTACGTAATTTTGAACCATGGTCAAGTGACGTGGACGACACCTAAGCTGGCACCCCTTCTCCTACGTACCACACCACACACATTTCGGGAGGACATTTCAGCTCTCGATAGATTTAACGTGCATCGCTGTCCTATACGGCGGATCTTTAGTGGTACTGGGCTCGAACTTGTGACAAAGCAAGCCAAGGTCCGATATCTATACCACTCGGCTACCGCGGCCACTCTTTATCTGTGACCCAATTTCCAATCAGAATTTTCATCGCCCCCCCTACAATAACAATGTATTGAATTCAATAATAATACTATACTTTGACGTAAGGCTACAATACGACTTAAGTTAGATACCGAAAAAATTATCAAGATAAGTACTAAATTTTGTATATAAATTTTGACATGCCCATAGGGTCACTTTTAATTATTATAAACTTATTTTTAATTTAGTACTGTTAAATTAATTATGAAATACATTGTGTAGTACTGATGCATTTATAAGTATATTATATCAGTGTAAATGTGTGTTTTATTTTTTTATTATGTTAGAAGGTATTTTGTTTTGCTTCCTCTTTCGTTTGATTATTTTTTTTTTATTTTTGACTTTTTGATATGCTTGCGCCCCCTTGTAGGGTTATCATGGCCTCCTAGGGGGGCATGCCCCACAGTTTGATAAACGCTGGTATAGAGGAAATGCAGTCAATGTAAATGCGAATTTTTATATTAGGATTAACAGCTCACCAAACAGAAACACCGATAGCTGAAAACTGTGCTTAGGAAAAATGTATCAGTCATCAATCATAAAAATAGAAGAATAATGAACACTGAGAAACCAAGCTCCTATGGTGTAACGTAGACCCCCCTAACCCTCGCATCGCAGGATGGGTCAGAATCCTAAAGGGCCCTAAGCATGCCAAGTACGCATGGGTTTTCAATATTTTATAAGATCCGACTTGGGGCCCAAAATCTGACTTTGCTGGGGGCCTTAATATTCACCGTTACACCACTATTAACGTTTATGAGTTTTGAAAAATCATATTGTGTTCAAAGAGAAGCTAAGAGAGAAAAAAGACTTTTTGTTGAATTTGAACCAAGTTTGTCCTTTCAAACATTTGTCATCTTGGTTGAACCATCGGCAACACGTCCTGTAAACGTTATATTTACTTTCAAACCAAACAAACCAACGTTTATTTTTGAACTGGTATAACTTCTGAAATCATTTTCTTTTCATGCAACACCTATCTTTTATATCTTTCCTTTTAAGATGATTTGGTACCCCAAAAATGACCTATTTATCTTTTATTTTTATTTAATCTTGTTTTTTGTATTATTATCTTTTCATTGATATATAACTTTTGCATGTCGAAAAGTTAGAAGTTGGATAAAATGTCACTTAAAAAATGTAAATTAACAAATTAGGCAAATCGACAACGCCCCTTTTTACAAAAAACATCTTATAAAAGCGTTTTGATATAAAAAAAAGTCTATTTTAAAAAGAGAAATAATAACTATGAAAGAGAAGGTGCAATATTTATAGCACGATATTACGGAAGAATTACAACAATTTTTATTTGTTTGTGAAATGTGTGTACACGTAAAACTTTTGATTTAAGACATTTTATACTATTAATTTCATAATTTCAGTTCTTATTTCTCAAATGTTTTTAATAAAAAAGTAATATTTCAATATTTTGTGAAGAAAAAAAGCTAAAATTTCTGTCATGACAGAAAAAAAGAAATTCTTAACACTTTTCTTGAGCATTTATAATACTCTCTAAAAATTGATTTTTTATAAAAATGTATGGATTGAAAAAATATGAAAATGCAATTATTTTAAAGAAAAATATATAACTTATGTCTTAAAGTGATATTTTAAGTTTAGTATAATTATTTTTTTCAGAATTATAAGCTTCAGAGTGGTTTTTCTCAGTTTGGGTGTTTTGATACATTAGTGCATTCAAAATGCTACTCCTTCCACGATTATTTACCAATCACTTCCGTTATTTTTCCTGGTGTTACATGTAAAGCATGTAACTATATAAATTAGGGATCCATTTTACTGTAAACTAAATACTTTTTTTTTTTAAAAAATTAAAATATAGGAGATATTGACTTTTTCGTTGAAATTTAGCATGCATATGAACATTTTCATTTTTCCCTCCAAAATGAATTAAGTTATTATAAAATTGATTCCCAAAGGTGTTTATAACATCCATAAGAATATTACAAAAAATTAATAATTACAAAAGGAGTAAAATTTTCCAAATTTTCTTCAAAAAATTAAAATTTTTAAAATCGTGTGAATAATATGTGAAAAAGGTCATCTCGTATCACTTTCTTGAATAGAAATGATATACGAAATGCAAAAATATAATTTTTAAATACGTAAGTAAAAAAAAAGAAGTGTTCAAAGTTACCGAGCCTTCTTAATTACAATTTAAGCGTAAAAAGCAAGGGTATTGATTCAGATTGGAGCGTTGAAGAATAAAGGAAACAGACCTAGAAGAATGTTATATTTCCTTTTCTTAGTCAGCCTGTCTGTGAGTATTCGATGAAGAAAACGATAAAGCATTTATTTGGAACACAGCTGTGTAATACGCTGATCTTCTAAAAGAGAACTATTTTGCCACTATATCGAGTAACCTACATAAATATTATGTTAGTGGTAATTAGATTAGTCTAAATATGTAACAAGGTAGAAAGACCAAGCAACAAAAATTGAGGAATGTGAGGTCAATATATGATTTTTTCATATTGATTTTAGTTTTAAGTATGAGGACTAAAAAGTCACTCAAAGGATTAATTTAATTTATGACCAGCTAACTGCGGCGCCTCCGTTTGAAATTGCTCAACTATGTGTGTCAAGAAAATCGAGGGATGAAGAGTACACTCCTCAACCACAAAGTAAAAGTGTCGCTGTTAATATAAAAGATGGGTTTATTTTATAAAATTGCCAATATTACTAATACTTATTTATTTGGTTAACGTAAGCATATATTGCATGCAAATTACTCGACAAACGCAAGGAAAATTAAATCACAGTCCTCTTACTAGAAATCATCTTTGCCTTTCCCACCCTAATAAAATAATTCTTCTTAAGGCAGCACGGTATTGGGATTTCAGCACATGGTTGTAACATCAAACACTGGCACTTACACCACTCGATAGCTAGGTAATTGTGCGGACCACAGCTATCAATGAGCTCAGCACCTGGTCGACGTCAAGAATTTGTCCTATGGCTGACCCTACCTGAAGTAACTAGGGATGGCGATCTGATATCAATTAATCGAAAAATCGATTTCTCGGGCAAAAAAAAAAAAAAAAAAAAAAATTGATTTTTTAAATCGATATGTAGCACTGAATCGATTCAGTAAATTGATATTTCCTCCTAGAAAATCGACATTCGATTTTTTCCGTTTTGGTAAAAACAATAAAAATTAAAACACTGTTTATGGCAGGCAGTAGTGCACATTAAGTTAATCCTATACTTTACTGACAAGAGCAAAAAATTTCTATTTATCATCACATTCACTCATTAGCCATGATCTATACGAGTATCATGGGATCATCTGTTTCTTGTGAGCGCCCTTTTTCGATTGCCGGCAACATCCGACTTTTACCTTTGCCCCTTTTAGGCTAATATCTAAAAAAAATTGTCAACGTACATAAATAAATTCGTTCTGCTGTTTCAGCCGGTGCATACGGGAGCGCATGATTTCATCTTACATTTTTCATAATTTTTTTTATTTGTTTTACTCCTGTCTGGCCTCGAAATATTCTAAACACATTGAAATTTGGAAATCTGCTTCGTTTTTCTCAAAATTTTTAACTTAAATAGCCAATGTGTGTGCTCACTACTTTTTACGCATGGCATGTCTACTCGTCAGGACACAAACTCCTGCAACTTCTCCTCAACGAGTAGACTCTTTAGTCACAGAAAACTGGTTAACAAGCAAAAGATGAAAGAAGAATACATTAGTGAGTACCATGGAATAAAAATCGGATGTTATTTGGAAGGTTAAGTAATTGAAAAAAAAATCATGGAGCTTTTCACCAGTATTTTAATGTCAGAAATAATCTTAATTAGCCATTTAACCATTCGAAATATTATTTAATATTTTTAAATAAAAAATAATTAAAAATTTTACAATTCAGTAAAGAATTATTAGTTTGAACTTTTAAGCGAACATTTCCCATCTTTGTAAAAAAACAATACTATATCTTCTTTTTTAAATGACATAATACTATTGTTATTTTTCACACTATACGCGAGATTCGAAAAGGATATATATAAATAAATAACAAAAATCGATTTTTAATAAAATTTTTAAAAAAAGAGACTTAAAAAAATTTTGGAATCAATACTCGGCAAAAATAAATTGATGGGATATTTAAATTTTCATTTTTTTTAAAAACATATTCCAAAAGACATTCAATTTTAAAACAGTGGATTTAAGGCAGTGGACTTTTAATTTTTACGACAAAATTTTCAATCATAATTTTCACCCCCCATACAATAACAATGTATTGAATGCAATAATAATGTACTTTGATGCTAAAAATACCAAACGACCTTAATTACAAATCTCACAAATTATCAAGATTAGTATAGAAATTTGCATATCGTGCTAATTTGATATAATGCTACGCGCCAAGTTATTGTTTATGTTCGCCAAGATGGGCGATAACATTACACTATGGTTACATTGATATTTCTATCGTGTAGTAATGTGGTTGCAATGAGAATAACGCATATTAGAGTTAATTTTTATGAGTTTTTTCCTTGTAACCCTAATAATATCAGGCGATTTTAATTCGGTTTTTTTTTTAAATTTAACCATTTCCATTGCATTAGTTCTTCAAGCGAAATTCATTGAAGGAACTGGCAGTTTTTGAAACATTGCAAGTTATCAGCACTTATTAATTGATATTCATTATTAATTTTAATAAATATTATATAATTATTGTATTTATAACATAAAAAATAATTATTAGACATAATAATTGTTTTTATATCATTGATTTATAATAATTTTTTTTATTTTACTTTTTTATAAATATTACAAATGTTATTTGTTTATAATTATTAGTATGTTATTTACAATTATTATTATTATATTATTTGAGCATTAATAATATATTACATATTATTATTATTAGTATATATAATTTTTATTGTATAATATTGATATTCATTATTGATTGTTATTGGTCATTTTTAATCTATTCCTATATTCTTCATTTAAAATATATTTCAAAACAGTTCTTTCAAATTATTTTCCTGACGTTACAGCTAGGCCGCCAACTTGGATTCTATGCAACTCGACAGCAACCGCTGCTTAGCGTCGATAAGGAATCGCGCCAAACAGCACTGGCACGTAGCACTCCTATATTAAGTTTAGTTCCTTTGTGGAGCTATGCATTCTGATAATTAGGCCGACGATATGTTACTTTTAAGTAATAGATATTTGAAATAAATTATATATACTTTTAAGAAAGAGGATAAGTATTATGTTACTTTTCCTTTCTTATTTTTAAGTTGGAACATATTGCACTAAACACGAAACGTATATTTATGTCAGAATGTATTTTGCTTTAATTGTTTTCAGTAAATTTATAATTTTTTTTTAAAAAAAATAATCTTTTATTTTCTATTTTTTGATATGCGCACCCCTCCACGTAGGATCCTCCACGTAGGATTATCCCGCCCCCACGCCCTATAATTTGAGAAACGCTGATTTAAGGTATGCATATAATTGTACATTTTTTTCTTACAACAAACTTATAGGTATCATGAACGTGTTGAATATAAGTACCGGATACTTATCGATTTGAATTGTTAAAATATTTACATTCACCACCGTGTAATACAGAGCATCCAAATCAAATATCACTAAATTTCAAGAGTCAATTTAAAAAAAATTTCTATTAGAGATACATTAGCGATATGAGGCCAATTCAGTTACTTAATTCATAGATTTTGACGACAATTTTTATTTTACCTGCACGACGGCTCAGAAAAGGTGTAGTAAACCAATAAATGGAAAAATGGCGTCAATGCAGCATGCAGTTGTTCATTAACGTCACACTGTATAGCAACAGGAGGGACAACGACGATAAACCTCGTAATTTGTGGACCTCGATCAATGAGGAGGGAACACCTGAGTTCGCCTATCCCTCTATTAACTACCGCACCACATCAACGATAGAGCATTGAGCAGCGACAGATTTACCGTGCATCAATCTCTCTACACGGTGGATCTTAGGTGGCACAGGGCTCAAACTCGTGTCATACCGGCTACGGGGACGTCACCATGAGGCTACTAAAGCCAAATCGTGTTCTGATTTACTGAGAAAAAAATGGAGTAAAAATCGGAATCCTGCGATTTTTCGTTCGAGAGGTATGTAGAAATATATACTAAAAATTGCATCAACATAAGTTAGGGGAAAAGAAAAAAACCAAAAGTGAATGTTGAGAAACAAATTTTGTCGCGCAGACTATTAACACTTGTTGTTTGACCTCCCTACTTTCTTTTATTTTTGGGATATTTACGTTAGTTAAAGATACATATTCTTTTATAGTACTTATACAAAAAAAATGACAATTTGATAGTTTGAAGTTGAGCTCCTTTTTTTATTTACGTCTCTCTAGCAGCGTTAATTATTTTTAAATTAAGAACGAGAGATTTTGGATAGGATTGGGGATAAAGTATAATTTTTATCAGTCCACAGGGAACATAGGTAGTGCTGATGTGTCACTACCTATATTAAATTCTTTTAAACACACTCATAAAAATTTTTTATTTGTCAACCCCTTTTAAATCAAACTATATAACTCCTTATACCGTCTTTCACAAATTCTGCTGTCATTTTCCCCTCAGTTAAGGATATAATTGTGTTACACAGTTTTTGAAAAAAGCATCATCTGTCTCTTAAAGAACTTAACTATTATTCGCCAATCTTAAGTTCGGTTAGGTGTTTTCGCTGAAAATTTTTGTGTTCCACCTAGTGACTGCTCTTAAGGGGAACGGAACTGAATAACATACTTCTATTTCGAGAATAGTTTGCCTATCGCAAACAAGAATAATTTGATAAGAATAGTTTGCCTCTTGCAAATGAGGTATATTTGAAAAATCGGGAAAGTTTAAATATTTTGATTGAATGGCTTTTTCCAGTTTCGAAATAGCTACAGATATATATTTGTCTAGTGATGCAATTATTGTTTAAATATGAAAGAACTTGGAAATGATCTAAGAAAAATATTTACATCGATAATTCTTCTGCAGTCTATAAGACAGTCAGTAGAGAAGATAATAGTTTGTCGAAGTATTTTTTAATAAATATTAATATATATTTTTCAAGCAAGAATTATTTCATACAAACATTAAACAATTCGGTTTTATTAATATGTTTATATTGCGGATTTCTGTTATTTGAAATGTTTAATGTAGGAAACGTTAAAACAATGAGTTTAAAAGAGCAAAATTTCATTACTGGAGGGAAAATCAGAAAAATGTGGATCAAAATCCTCCAACTATTTTATTAAAAAGGTTTAATTGGTAAGTTGAGTGCTTAAATATTATACCATAGAATAATTTCGTCCAATTAAAAAACATCTTTAAATACCGCGATATGGCGTCAACGGCTCTTGTACATGCTCGAACACAATAAAACACTGGTGTTCAAAATTAAGAGAATTTTTAGATTTTTCCGATTGTCTCTAGTACTAAAAAATGAATTTTAATAAAATTTAGTACGCATATAGGGCGGATATATTAATCATTCAACAGTTTAAATACACACACGTGATCATGCGTAACAATCCTCGAAGTCAAAAGGTATGAAACAGCAGTTGCAAAATGTAGCAAAAAATTTGTTTATTAGGGGTGTGACAGCTCTATCCGCGTTCTTCCATGAATAAAGTCCTCTTGTAAAATCTTTGGGTTTTCAAGCATTCACAACCAACCCTCTCAAGAAAAAACCCTGATTATTCAAATTAGGTCTGCTATATATAGTCTAGGTTTTCAAGCTAGAGAATGAGAGAAAGTGAGGATAGATTGCTACTGATCACGTATTATTTGATTTTATAGCGTATTTCAGACATTTGATAAGGGAAAGAATTAAAAAGGCGATTGGTCATTGGAGTTCATTTGTGCTCAGATAATTAGGAAACAAATTTTGATCTTGGAATAAGTGGGCTGATATTTAAAATCTTCTCATACTTTGCGTATCTCGTTATTTATCCACGTATTGCTTAGAGATTGGCACATTTCTTATTTAAAATTACTTGAATTAATGTTGCTAATTATGTGATCGATAAATAGATTGTTTTTGGATCTGGCTAGTCTCCCTTCCCTTCCTCCCCCCTCTCTAGGCCAGAATGAGAGAACCTTTCATTTCTCTCTGGGGTATGGATTGGGATATGGAGTTGTAATTGCCCTCCCGAGAGCGGCCCAGGCATGCTTTATAAGGAGGTGGTCTGGATATCTATTGAGCTAATCCATTTTATGAATACCTTCACTTTCCAGAAATCCATTGACCTGGTCAGATCTATATGCCTCGTGTTCTCATCCATTAAAATAAAATTATCGTCGTGAAAAGGTGAACATAGGGCTCCAAGGCCTTCTCTCAACAACTCGCAGCAGTCGCAGTGCCTCTTGAAAAGACATAGAGTGTGTACCGCCATCCAACGAGATACCTGCCCAGACCATGAAGCATCCGTTATCGTAAAAGTCGATTTCTCGGACATTAAAGGGTTCTGTTTTTCTTCGTATGAAAAACTGCGACACAATAAGATGACAGTATTTGGCGATACTTTTTAATTGGCGATTTTTTTAATTTGCTGTATGGGTCGACGATATAATACGTAATTATTGAAAATTGTTTCTACAAGAAAGGAAAACTATAAAACGTTCCTTTATAAAAATGTTTCTCTGAAATATATTGCAAACATATGTATAAGCAATTCTATTATTAAATGATTAAAATACACAGATAACTGCTATTCTAAACATGAAGGCACAAAACAAAAACATGCATTCACAAATGGAATTTAATATAATTTGGTTCTACCTATCTCTATTCAACTTATACATTGTTTTAATAACTACATAACCTATATTGAAATTGTAACAGTGCAGTTTACCTTAAACTTTTATTATATTACAAAGCAAAAATTGTATTTGTATAACATACATTTTTAAGAAAAAAAATATACTTCCGTTCTGTCAGCAAATATTTGCCCTTCAAGAAATATATATTGTGTTTTCTTAACTTATAAAAACATCTGCTGGTAAAGATTTTTTTCACCGCGTCACTTGATTTATATTTTTAAAACTTTTTAAATGGCCCATTTCTTCTATCTGTCAATTTTATTTATTTATTTTGTATTGCGTATAATCTAAACTTCCTATTGATATTTCTATTGACTTCAACTTGGTTGCTAGTCAAGTAAAAAGCCCCAAAATTTATCTTAAATTTTTAATGACTGAATTATTTAAAATTTTCTTTTTCTCATTCCCTATTTCTAAAGGTTTAGGTCACAAAATACCTTAAAAATAAATATATTTTTCAAGGAATTTTTCTTTATGTTTTTTGCTTTTCATCACGAAACTAGGATTCAAACACTAAACATAATTTTCAATTGATTTGAATGATATTCAAAATTTTCTGAGTGCTTAAGTCTCAAAACCTATGTCTTTAATAATAATTATAAACGCGCTTTTCTCCTGCTTTTGTTTTTGTCGATGCAAGAGCCTTTGGTTCAGTAAGATTTTATTCTGTTCAAGATACAGTCTAGGAATATTTTGCAGATACTTTCAAATATATTAAAAACATTTTTTGATATTTTCTGATTTTTGTAAATTTGGATAAAATAAATAATATTCTTAGTTATTAAAGGTTTTATTCGCTGCTTCCTTTTTTCTATGACCTTGAAAAAAAGAAACAATGAGTCGATTTTATAAGACAGGATTATCATTTTGAATTACGAAGTAAGATGAAGAATTCCCATCAATATTTCTAGAAAACATAATTATCAATAACAATTTACTTAATTATGAAAATACATAACTAAAGAAAACGAAATATGAAGCAATATAAAAAAAAAGTTTTACTTTCTAGGATCATGGGGATGAACTAAAGTTAAGTTTAAATTAGAAGAAATAATTTGATTTTATACATATTATATATAAATTCAGTTATTTTTATTTCCAAAATGTTTTCCTTATTCTTGAAAATGAACAATGCATGATTAATAATTTCTCAGAATTTTGTCTTTCTTTTTTTTTTTTTTACCTATAGTTAACTTCGTCTAAATCGTAAGTGACTTAATCATAGGATAAAAATCTTTTTATAAGGATGTTCCAACATTATTGGATGACACGATTCGACCAACGACAGACGATCCAATCGCAGCCCGGAGTCTGGGTCAATTTATCCCCATCCTAACATTGGTTCAGAACGGTGAAAACTGCTGGCTTGTCTACTTGAACCGGTCCTACCTGACAGTGGACTATTCAGGATAGAAATTGATAGCTTCTACTTTCCCTTGTTATTTTTTTTCCCTTTCACCGAAAGGACTTTTAATGGCGTGCAGAGCAATGAAGCCATTTTTACAGGCGAATCTTTCAAATGAAACTAATCTGAGGGAGCGTTCCAGATAAAATCACTACATAAAAATGAGTGGATTTTCTTGTAGACTGCTAAAGTAATTATAATAATGAGAGTTGTACGCTGAAATTGGTCTTATCAAAAATAGTCAGAGAGTTTTGGATTAAGTGGTACTTTTGTAATTGCACTGATTATAAAAGGGTTGTAAATTAAAAAAAAAACGGGGAAGAAGGAAGTTTTTTAAAGAGGAAACTAAAAAAAGTAAAATAAAATAATTATTTTGGAGAAAATTAAAGGAAAAACAATCTACAGAGTTACACAAATATTTTCGGAAAAAAGTAGTGAGATGTGTATTGCCACCAATATATTTTGAGCAGTGAACCTAAAATACTTAACTATAACATTGAGCTTGAGACCGTCATTTGAGTCCTGAGGGCCAGAGACTAAACATATGACGGTAAGAAAGGAGGGGGAAGGGAGCTCTCGTATTCGTCACGTGACCATGGTTCAAAATAACGAGATCCGTCGCCAATAGCCCTCGACTCTAATTCTGGCTTACGAGTCAAATCCTTCTTTCCCAACCCCAGTTTAGATATCAATCTCCATTCCAGATACGTTACACAATTCTTAACAAACCATGGCATATCTGTTTCTTAATTCCATCACTTCAAACTAAAAGCTACTCCCAATTGTCTTTGTGGATCTGTTGGGGACGCTGACCATTATGTATTCGTATATCTCCTGACTAAGGATTTCCATTGGGTCTTTCCATCTCAAAGAGGTAAAAAAGCCTGGTTACAATCTATCGTTAGAAATCCTTCCATTCACTCTAAACTAAAATCATGTATTAAAATTGCATCTACAATTCGGGTTCAAATTCCTTAGTTTGGATTTTATGTGGTCACAGGCGTTTTTTTTCCCCTCTCCTTTTCTTTCTTTTTCTTTCCTGCCTTTTTTCTTTCTTTTTTGTACGGTGCATTTATATTTTAAATTTATATTACTTTTGATGTTTTTGCAAGAATGCTGGATTAATGTATATTATTTTTCCTCTCTTACCCCTTTATGTTCTTTATTATTATTTTCAGCTTTATATCTGTGTACCTTGCAATAACATATGTATTTCGTTTTATTTGTAAATTTAAACTGTGCTACCGTATAAAATGCATACTATAATTTTCCTCATTAAAGATTAAATGCAGGGGTGGTAGTTTCCCGGGGGATCATTTTGTAACTCTTAACCTCTTTCGGGTGAGCTCGGTTTTCTTGGTCATTCTGCCAATAGCCCTCGTACCGTTGCAAAGTTTTACGCTAATAAAAAATATGTTATTCAAATGTCTTACAATGCATAAATGACACACACACATAGTGATATTATACAGTCCTTTAAATGTTTGCAGTTTATTTTAGTTAAGTATGTGATGTGTCTTTATAATTATAGGTGGTTGCTAAGTGAGAACTACTCTTTTTATCTAAAATGTCTGACAGAGGTGAATGGCCTCAGGCGTCTTGGCAGCCACTTATTACGATATACATGCCAAGTTGATCGTTAACGCCTCTCGTAGCTACATTACAGCAATTGGCGATAAACATTGTACCTATGAGCCCCAGCGAAGGGACAAGGAAGACTCTTGTGTTCTGTGGTACCCCACTCTCAAAATATCCACATTACATCAACGTGAAGATTGTGTATCCTTGCTGATTAATGCGTATCAGCTTGTCAGCACGATAGATCTTAAGTGAAAGTTGGACTAGAATCGAAGAATGGAATACATAAGTGGAAGGAATTTCCTGAATAAGAAGACTTTATGCTGATATTTAAACGCATATTAAACTTTTATGATGAGCTGTTTGGACCAGATTACTGATGTAAGACACATTGGGATGCTCGTTATCTGGAGTCTTGAGAAGTCAACTGAGGTGCAAAAGCCAACATGGGAACCAGGCTGGGAGAAAGTCTGGAAGTCTTTTGGAGAGTATGGGTTCCCCCTTTTCTGTCTCTTTAAAAGTGGAATATGTTATGCCCTCAAAAGAGAAACGTGACGTGTCTCTTTGTATTTGTGTTTGAATGTAGCCGAGATTACTGTTTGGCCATTGGTCCTCGTCACCCCTTGTGCGGTAAACTTTGAAACCAGAGATTGGTGCGAGAACTGCGCCGATCACTCCCTTGTCGGCTGGGTAAAGGAAGCTTTAAATTTGACTTGCCCCAGGAAAGCATCGGTATTGTCCTGTCTTGGGCACTTTCGCACGCCAAGCTACGTGAATGTAGGGAAGTTATTAGTTTCCCAGCAGGAAATCGGTTTTTTGAGGGAGACTGCCAAAATTTTTAATCTTAAATATCACAAATTATTTGGGTTATTTTATTTTAAAAAAACATTTTGAGTACGAAGGAAATCAAAAATATGTTTAGGAGCAATAATTTCCTCAATTCCTTTCACTAACAGTTTATTTCAAAAACACTTCGACAGAATTGAACGCAATATTTCCTGCAGTATAGGCATAATCTATTCTAATAACAATTACTATCAAAATATTTGCAAATTGCATCTTCTCATATTAACTGCATTTGGCTTACTTTTTCTTGTTAACGTTTCGAGATGGTGAATACTATTAATACCAAACGTATAATTCTAATAGAGTTATGTGAAGTAGGGAGGAAAGCTTACTAATTATACACAGACATAACCTTTTTTTCAACCATGGGCATATTAATACTTTTAAAAAGATAATATTCCATCTTTCTAGATTAATTGAAGAAAAAAAGGACTACTAATACTATAGAATAATTTATTAAAATTATGGAAATCAAAAATATTACACATTTGATTAAACATTGTAGAATTTATTTTAAAGCCTATTTAAGGTAGCAACACTATTTATATAAATATTCGAAAGATTTTCATCAGTGTTTTAAAGAGTAAAAATGTAGAAAACGAAAACATTTGTTTCGAAAAACTTATTTGAAAAGGTTTACGCAGTATATTTGTTAAACATAGTTTTTTCGCTCTCTGCTGGTTGAAAATTTCAAACACTATTTTTCTTAATTGGATAATAGAACTTTTCATAGGTTATATTTATTCGAATTTTTACCTCTTTCCACGAAAACAAATAATTTTAAACCTGTGTTAATAAGAAATCTTTTTAAAACATTTTAAGCGTTTGTACAAAAAACTGAAAGCGAAGATATTTTTCTTAAAAAATTGTATTGAAAGGATTGATAAATTATTTCTTCTTTGAAATCTACAACCCAGTAGATTTTAGACAGTTAAAAGGGTTACAAAAATTTAAAGAAAATATATATAATATTGAAAGGAAACAAAAATTTCAAAAATATAAGCACTGAATTCATTAAATACATTTTGACAAGAAATTTCTTAGTATTTCACATTTTTATTTACCTTTAAATTCTACTAGTTAAAAATACGCTAACTATTACTAAAGTAGAAATTTACTTTAAAAGTGAATTTTAAAAACAATTTTTTCTTTTGCACTATTTATTTCCTAATTTTCTGTAATTACACTAATCAGTCTGTTATTCGTACATCATGTAATATTTCTTTTTAAAAAATTTAAAACCCAACAGCTCCGATTTTATGAACTACATTATTTTCCTTGCTTATAAACCTTTCCTTACATCTTTTTCGTGTGATAAAATTTCTATCCGGTTTTTCCATATTGTTTTTATTCGCATAAATGCATATACTTCTTGAAAACTGTTATACATGTTTGTCAAGACTTTCCCTCAACACATTTCAGTAAAATTATACTAAATCATTTTCACACATATTTATTAACAAGCTTTTTTTCAGTTCAAGGTACCCGAACACGTTGGAACGACCAAATTCGGTCAAGACAGATATTTTTGTTTTTTTTTATTTTATTGAATAGAGCTATCTTTTCGCTTTACAAAACATACTTTATTTTGTTTCTACACTACCTAGAGACCAAGTTACACTCAAATTTATAAAGTTAGAAAAATCGGAAGTCGGTCTTTTATCTACTAGAAGTAGGCATTTAAATTGCTTAAAACCTATCGTGGCGAGTCTAATAACTCAAAATGTTACAAAAATGCATTCCTATAAAACTTTTCGAACCTGTTATTAATGTTATTTTCTAGAGAATGTACTAAAATATTTCTTATTCTATGAATACTTTTGGAGCTATGTCTTGTAACTTAATTAATGGTCTCAAAGAATTCTTATTATGTTTACTCAATCAGCTATAAAATTTTCAAATTTTAACAACACTTTAAAATTTTAGTACATTTCCTACATAAATAAATCTAATCTGTTTTAGTAATACTCTTATTCACTAATTTCACTTATGATAGTAATTTTTATAAAATTTGAGTAATTTATTTTAAATATTGTTAGTTAAATATTAGTATTTATTGGTATTGAGTCCTAAAAAAGCATTTATAATGTTTAAATATACTATTTTGTTAAAAAGTACTCCGAACGTGTCTGGATACCTTAAACTTGATTCAATTTTATGTTGAAGACATTTTTTAAAAAATGAATTCTTATTTTTGAAATGCACCAAAGAAAATTTTTTATGTATAGAAACAAATTATTACCTTAGAAAAGAAAGCCAGAGAACATAGCTATATATTTTCAAAAATTTAGCTGTATCCTGATTTAAGTCTAAACTAATCTAAAAATCAACTTTAAAAAAGTTTCCACAAACTCAATTTTCGTTGGCGCATCCTGCTGAAAAGCCAAGCTCCTAGCTTTAGATGCGATATCCAATTAGTTTTAATGATATTTGAAGTTTTTGAATGTTGTCAGCCTCCAAACCTATGCTTTTAAAAATGTAAAGTACCCTACGTCAGACCATTGATTTTATTAATGCAAGCGTTTTCTACTTCTTATGGTGTTTTTTCGTTTCAAGATTGTCTTAAAATATTTTGTAGAAAGTTGCACAGTCTGCATTTGAGTCTGAAAGTAGTTATTTGTTAAATAATTTTAATACTGTCGTCTTGATTTTTTTTTTCGAATAGTACTGTGTCGTCTTGATTTTTTTTTGTCGAATAGTACTGTGTCGTCTTAATTTGTATATACATATGCTAATTAAGTGTACAGAAAAGGAAATAAAGTTTTGGTAATTTCTTCTAAGAATTTTCAAAACCATTTTCACATTTTCCAAAAAAAAATCAGTAGTTCTTATTTTCTTTTTTAGAAAAGAATGCTGAAAAAAAAGCTGCAGAATCCATGTTTTAGAAAAAAATACTCGTATGTACGCACAAACATTTCTTTTAACTTCTGCATTTATTTTTTATTTCCTTGACGGTTATACTTTTTCCTTTTGGCTAAAGGGAATCTAAAATAAATGAATTCTTTTATTGAAAGAAAGTAGAAATTAGATCTAAAAAAGTGCAATTCTTTTGGTTCTTAGTTCCTTTGATATAACTCACTGAAGTAGAGGATATTTTAAAAATAATTGTTAAATAAAAATTGATCTCTTTATTACTCTCTTCACTAATAATTATTACTCATTTTGTTTTTAAGAATTTTAATGAGAGTATTATTTCAGCGAAAGAGAAAATGGGGAGTTAATTTGTCTATTCACGAGCCTCCTATTAATCCTCTTGGGGGAAATGTGTATTGTTCCATTGGAAACTTTCTCCCAAAGATGCGATTTATGTAAATCAAGGCTTATGTTTAAGCATCAACTTTTGGGCTCGAAAGAGAGTAGAAGTCTGATGATAGTAATGATTAACGTAAAGGTAGTCGAGAAAGACTTGTTGATTAATTACTTAATATTAAAAATGGATGATTGACAAACTGGTCAATGAGATATCGACTTGAGGCCGAGTGGTTCAGATTAGAATAACCATTGTTTAGAACGAATATTACCAAAGCGTTCCAAGAGGAAGTGATTCAATTCATTATTAAACATTAAATATCTCGTCTACCTCGCTTTAGCTCCAATACTTAATTATAAGTGCATTTCCTAACCTGGGTTGTTGAGACTTGCTAAAAAGTTAATTAAGTTATATATGTTATACTTTGATTATAGCTGATCTTCATTCTAATATTCGAACACTGATGGATGTGAGGGGACATCCATCCCAATCTTTAATCGGATTCGATTTGATATTATTCCCTTATTAGCCTGCTTTTGAACTGGCGACCAAAAGAGATATCACCAAGATTGCGCGAGTATGAGAATTTTTATATTTTCCCTAATTTATCGAGAATGACTTACCATGAATATCTTACTACAGTTATAATAATATAGTAATAAAGCATAATTTTAATAACACACAGACTATTAATTTACTTTTCACTGTTTCTTAATCGGAAATATATACCCCAATTATCAAGAAATGTGTACCGCAAAAAGTTGCAATTTTTAAGAAAATTTTAAAAATAAAGAATAATTCAAAATTAGCTTAATTTTTAAAATAAACACAAATTCTTGATAGATTCAAAATTTCAGTGAAATGAAATATGAAAATTATCCAACTGAAAATTTAGATTTCTTTCATTTTATAAAAATTTACACACATTTATTGAAAAAATTAATATTTTTATCTTCTCGTGAATCTTACGACAAAACTTTAAGCAAAAACTTAAGCATAGAATGGAAACTGTAAGCGATTAGAAGTAGTACTTTTTACCTAATTTTTTCCGGGACGATTCTTAGGAAGTTTTTAACAGCCTGGAACAAAGATATTGTTCTAGATAACAAAAGAAAACATTTAAAAAAAAAATTAAAGTTCTTCCCGTACAATGGTGACTTTTGCAATGCGTCTTACGTAATGCTATAGGAAATGCAACAAAATTATTAGGATTAAGTTTGTAATCTGAATAAAAAAAAGTCAATGCTGACTGATGACATCTGATGGGTTAACCCTTATGTACCGTAAGCGTATATATCCGTTGTGCTCAACCAGGGCGTTATGTTCCCGGCAAGAATATATCCGCCCTTCAGAAATACGATTCTTTTCTTTGCGCTGCTGTCCGTAAAACTGTTCCGAAGGCTGAGAAATGCCATAAAATGACCTTGAAAATGTTTACAAAGGATTTACTTATTTAAGAGAAAAATTTGTTTATTTCTGCTTTTGCTTTTAACGGCAGCACTGGGGAGCGAACAGCATAACTTTTAGTCGGCAGTTAAAGTAGGGTTTAATCCAATTTATGACTAGCCAGTATTTCCCCTTTCTGTTTATATAATATATATTTATACATATATCGACTGATTCTTGCGTATTCAGTGAATAAAAAGTGTTTAAGAAAGTAGTAAAAACATTGCTTTGTCAATTAAAAATTAAACCAAATTTTCACACCAAAGAACATTATTGCAATCGGAAAGTGGATTGGTTAAGACATGAATTACGTTATACAATATTAAATTCCTTGTAACAATCTGTAGTTGAAATTTTCCTCAGGAAATAATTTTTCATTTATTGCCTCTTTCGATTCTTTCATCACGGAAGAGGAAATCCCCGTCATTTTCCTGTCGAATATGATGGATGTTGGTAGTGCATTAAGTCTGAGGAAATTGATTATTTGAAAAATGTACGCTGCTAATATTGGTTAGTTTTACTGGTTTCCATGCTCCCTATCCTCTGTTTATTTCTATTGGTCATGTTACAATGAGGAAAATAAAACCCCTCTTACGCAATTATACACTACTAACTACTTATTTATTTACTTAATTGTTTTACTACACATTACAGTTTTTATTTTAAAATTGACCAGAAGGGGACAGAGGGGATAATAGGTTTGAAAGCGTGATAATGACTTGCTATGTAGTGCTAACCACACGCTTTTGACGACATTGCAAGAAATAGAGTTTATATTGTCCCCTGTGAGAAGTTCCGTTTTAAAAGTCTTGTGAATTTGTTCTAGAATAACTGCTTGTGACCTCATATTAGTAAGCAACATTCAATTTCATGTGTACGATGTTTGAAGTTAAACAAAATTGTATATTAATTACTACATTTATATATCAGTCTATGTATTCCAAATTCTGAAAAAGTATTGCTTTTTGATTTTTATGAGCAAGTAATACAAGGACTGTAGGCAGCAAATTTCATAATTTTGAGCATCCGTCTAGTGACTAGGATGACACTTCAGTCAGCAACCCACTCTCCAAACATTCCCACCAACATGAAGGGACAACATGAGTCTCGACAAGTATAACGAATATCAGCCCTCTACATGGCAGGTATCCAATTGTTTCTAGATTTGAATCCATGACTGAACTATTTGTGACTGTAACCACTTTCCTATCCCGCACCTTACATATTGAACGTTTCATTTAAAAAATGTTTTCAGAGTAATTAGGCATTTTATTAAACTCCGTTGGGCCAAATCCATCATATACGTTTATTTTAACAGTATATCTATTTAGTATAACACACATACTCATAAAATACGATATACACCCATTTTTACGTTTTTTCACAAGAGATGCAGGTTTTTTTAAACCGTCATTGCATATCTTAACAGATGCAGAAAGTCACCATAAATCAACAGTTATCAAATACTTTTTCTTATTTAGTATTAAACCTTTTCCGTAAAGTATTTAATATGCAGTTTTCAGAGTAATTTCTTATTAATTCTAGCAATGCAAAAGATAAAGAGAAGCATTTTTAATTCCCTAAACTTTATTCTTATCACGAAAAACAAAATGAATTAAAAATTGATAATCGTCACAACTCAAAGTTTTTTTTTTTTTTAAAAAAAGAAAAGTTTCGAATTTCTCAAGAGGTAAATAAATTTTTTTATGGTTTAGCTAGTTAGTAACATAAATATTGAAAGACTTTAGCAAAAATTCAAGTATAAAAGATTTAAAAGAAGTTGTAAGCCGATTTATTGACACAGCAAGAGCTTTTCTCTCATAATATTCTCTAACAATCCTATTATTCACTAAGCTCCCTAAGGAAAGCTATCGCAATATCACATCGTCCTTTACAACCCAAAAGAACAAGTGATTATTAGCTGACACGCGCATTCAATAATGAGATGGGGGTTAGTGACCTTCAACTTTGCATCTCAATAAAGGTGCGATGACCTGTCAACGAAATTATGTATCTCAATCCTTCGAGTCTTAATTTCTGTTCCATCCTTGTACGACATTGATAATGCAGGAGGTACGCTGGGTTCTTTCTGAAGCGAATAATATTGTAATTAATGCAGAGGGAAAGTAGTCTAACATGAAACTGAAGGGACTAAAATATTTTTTCGTGTAAAAGGATATTTAAAAAAACAAACAAATATTCAACAAAAGTTCATTAGAGTACATTTTATTTATATAAATAAGTATATATACATGTATTTTATAAACACCGTTCAAATATATACGTAATTTATTCTCTTTTTTAAATTAATGTTGATAAATTAGAGTTAGCAATACCAAAATCCTCACAGATTTCCAATTTTGTCTTCTGTTTTTGATCAACAGCCTTAAACAGCCCCATCTTCATTTTAAACGAAAGAGTTGTTTGCTTTCCCATCGAGATTTTTACCATTATGTTTGCAAAAAAATGCTTTTAAAATAGAAAAAAAAATAATACGAACCAAGCGCACACGGATTTTTACTCAAACTGCGATGCACTCGTCACCGAATTTCAAAGCAAACTGCTGAAAAGCGGGAAGTTTTTAGTAGAGATGGAGAGTGAAAGTAGCTTAGATAATGATAAGAGGCTGGACGGCCCCCTTTTATTGGTAATTTCTATACGAGCCCCCTTGACCGGATGTCGTTACATTCTTTCGGAAAGGATCTATCAAAGATTCTAGCTCCCCTGATGGGGTTGAAATTCCCATAAATTTTATAAAATGTAACTCTGGGCGATTGGAAATATCCAATCAGAGACTCAGCTTGGAAGACAGTAGCGAGTCCAGTCCAAGAATTTGCAGGCGATTCGGTTCACTATTTAAAGAGACGCGCGCCAATTTCGAGAGATTCCTTTCATCCAAAAAACACCCAAATTACCATGTAGAGGGGCGAAAGCTAGATCGCCCTCCCCCCATTGATATTGACCAGCCATGCTCCTCTCCAGTCCTCCCTTCTTAAAGCTAAGTTTTCTTTTATTGTAAATGTAAAATTTTAACTGTGCAATAATTAATTAAATTATAAAGTAAAATAATGATCGTCTAATCTGAGTAATTAATCTAGTTGAATTTTGTTGATTTAACATTGGCCATGATGCGACTAAGTAAATTTGAACTTGGGTTTATTTAAATTGAAAATATAATTTAATGGCTTCGCATCAATAAACAAAATTGGCTCGTGTCATAGGCTATTCGTAGGATATTTCAAAGTCAATTAAGCCTCTTTTCTAAGAAACATGTGAAGCAACCTCTCTGTCATTTCACACCCCTCTTAAATCTTGTATGCACGGCTGGTGTTTTCCATATTTTCTTCATTCCAGAAGGAAAATACTTTCGTAAAAAGTGATTTTCGTTTCGTGTTAAGAGAAAAAAAACCCATGAAAATACATAGTAGTTTGTCATTTCACTCTGTATATTTTATCAGTGTAAGGTTGCCAGAGTGTATTTTGTTTTGCTCCTTTTCAGCAAATTACCAATTTTTTAGAATAACTTTTTGTTTGACTTTTTGATATGCTCACGCCCTCCTTCCCCTCGTAGGGTTATCAAGCTCCCTTAGGCGAGCGCGCACCACAGTTTGAGAGATGCTGCAGTAGTCAAGGTCCCCAACTGGTGATTTCAAAATTGAACTTTAGCGCTACTGGATTCTAGTCTGCAAGCTGGCAGCAGATTTAACACTACTGGTTGAATGTACCTCCAAAACAAAGATTGCCTTGAATTCTATATAATATACTACCAAAAATTGTAACTAGAGATATAAACAGCAATGGAGCTTATAACATATAGATGCAATCCCAACTGGAGACCACTGACGACGTCAGCGAATAACCTTCCAAATGATACTCAAAAAAGGCCTAGACGATCTGTATCAACTACAATGGAATAGCTGGTAAAACAATCTTCTCTAGAAGATTTTCTTTAAAGGAAGAGTATGTGTGTAGAGACACCTTCTTCCACAAATTTAAACAGCTTTTTAACTCTAGAAAGACTGAAACTTAGTATATATCTGTATTGTCTAAAAAGCAGTCAAAATGACTGACTGCATTGCATAAGAATAACTAATGTGTAAAGAAATTTGTTTAAAATTAATTTTTAATATTTTTTTACATTATTTACAGTCACATAACAAGTTATTAGTAAACATTAAGAATTAAAAAAAATTACTTCACTTGGACAAAAAATATACTCTACAAAAGTTTAAGAGAAATTGTGCCATTATATACATCATTACTTTTCTAATTGTTATTAAAAAGCAGTCAAAATGACTTTCTTGGGCAATTTAGTGTTCATGATCCAGCACTGAAGTTGTCTAAGGCGCAGCAAAGCATAGGTCTGTAGACGGGTGTTTCGAGTCACATGTCAATGTTGATCAAATCAACAAATTGTCCTTAGATAAGTAAAAATAATTGTTATAGCTCTATTTTTACATTTGATGCGAAGAAGTCTTCTGGAGAATTTTCGAACTATATCAGTTAATACGATGATGAAGAATAGTTACTGACAAACCTTATATTTCTGTTCTTCGTTCAGACAAAAAAACAACACTTAAGTCAATATACGAGTTTTAAAATTTTTAGACCATGTCAAATGATTTTTTTTTATTTTAACTTAAATTTATTGAGTTGTTACTTTTCCTAATTCCCCTATGGGATCTTATATATCAACCTATACAGCCTATTTAAACTTAATGCAAAATGTTATATCAAATGCTATATGAAAAAATTGATACGTATATACTGTTTGGACCATTCACTATAGAGAGCGATATTTTAGTTATATTTATATTATATTAGTATTGTGAGTGATGGTCCCTCCTCTCTTGACCGAGAGAGGAAGGGAAGAGGAATAGCAGACATATTCAAAATCAGCTTATTTACTGATCAACCAAATTAACAACACTGATTCACTTAAATTCAAGAGAATGTTTTAAAAGGAACAATAACGAGGTGCACGAATTATACGAAAACTTTGAATATCGACCCCTTTAATTTATATAGGATCAATTCAATTATCTCACTTAGCTTAATGTTACTTTAAGTTTAATGACTAGTTGTCACTTTAAATCTTCACCTATTTAATATTTGAACTATTCAGTAATCTGTCGTGATTCCTGATCAGTCGCAATCTCACCTGACCTCATGCTAGCTGGAAAACCCTAACTATATACAGTAGATTTAATTTGAATATCACTGTTTCTTCTTCAGAAGGGCTGGTTGTGAATAAACGCGAATTATAGCCCAAAGAGTTTCGAAGAGGTTTAGTGGAAGGTACGTGAATAGATTCGTCACAGGATTAATAAATGAAATCAAAGCTTACACAAGTTTTAAATCTGAACCATTGCGAAAGAAAACCTTCCTTACTTATGTAAAAAAACATTATTAGCATAACAATTTTTTTGTTAGATTTCAATTTGGGACAAATATGATTCCACAGTTCACAATTACTTGCATTTCTGTAAAGTGTATTATTTTTTGTTTATATGCTTAAATATGCGTTAACCCTTTATCTACCGCATTATGATTTACTGCAGTTTTCTTCATGCTATTTTTTTTAATCACTACATAGAATAGGGGATATATATAAACAAAATACTCAACTTTGGAAAATTTAATTAGTTAGAGCTAATTAATTAATCAAAGATATTCAACTGTAAAATTAATTATAAACACTGTTCACTTAAAAAATAGTCAAATTGTTATCTAAGGTCTTTATTAACATACAAAAAAATAAGACACTAGCCTCTTGACATTAACTATTTTTTCGGAACAAAAATGACAATCTTCGCAATCCGCTGAAAACGCCGTCAGCTGAAAATATATAATTTCTGCTATAAAACTATTCGCCTTCCCCGCTAAAATACTCATTATAAGAGCCCCTTGCTGCCCTATATCTTGCAAGAGTGGATTTCAAAGAATATTCCTACTAAGTATCGTCAGAGTATTTATATAAATGGGGTTGTTCTATGTCATTTTAAAGTGAGTGGTACTTATAAGTACCTTCGGTAGGTAAAGGGTTAAGGTGGCCGACTACTTTCGAAGCCATAATTTTCAAAAGGGGTATAAATGAATATTTTTTTTTATAATTAGAGTCTATGAATTTGAACATAAATATAAAAATATAGAATTGTTTTTAAGAATATTGTCACCAGAAAAATTATTTAAATGCAATGTTTTGCCAAGAAATGAGGACATAGACTTAAAACATTTTCTTTTTATGAGAATGCTGCTAGAATAATACTGTTTTGCCACAGATAGGCTATCTATACAGGGGTTGAACAAAATCTTTTGAAAAGTATGCATTAGTTTCAGGTTACGATCAACTGAAATAGTATATAACAGATGTTTTTTGTTAAAATTTCTGAACTATTATATTATAAAATATGAATAAATCCCCCTAAAAATTATATCTTCCAATCGTGTGTTTAAATCGTGTATTATATATTTTCTAGCTGTGTGTAAAGGCAAAATATTATTATTCTAGATTAATGTTTCATAAAATGAGAATTTTTTGAAAAATGTCATCCTTTCTTCTTTTCTTGCTAAAACGTTGCGTTATTAAGTAGTTTTTTCTTGTAACAATATACTAAAAAACAGGTTTACATGTATGTTTTTATTCAACTGACACTAAATATCGAAATAATCATCTATTTATACACTTTTTGAAAATCACAGTTTCGAACATTGTAAAAGTGAACTAATTGTTAATTAGAAGTAAATAGGATTATAAATATCTCCAATGATATTTTTAAATGAAATTGAAGCTATGAAATTAATATATTTGGTTCGCTTTACGAAGGATTAAGATAACTTTATCTTTAAACTAGACGAATACATGCAATGATAATTATTTTAAATTAAATGAAACTTTTAGAGCTATTTTCATGTTTTTATAATGCTGTGCACAACATCCAGGAAAATAAAGTAGAAAAGCTGAAATTTTTGTAAAATCATTTTCACGTTTATTTTTTGTTAATGTATTAAGGAATTTCTGAATAAAATATTTTATTTAGACCAATCACAGTTAAATTTAGTAATTATACTGCTCTTAAAATAATCCATTAAAATCAATGCACTTCACAATTTCATTTTAATTGAAATATTCAGAATTTATTTCAGGAACATAACGTGTAAAGTAATCTGCTCCAATTCAGCTATTTCTGTTTGCTTTTTAAGTTGGAAAAAACGCCAAATATAAAAATAATAGCTATCTTTACTTTCAAGTTTCAGCCAAATCCTGAGAGGGAAACCAGCTGCGAAAGAAGCCGTCAAGAAATAATTTCACTGAATGCGGATTCAATTTCTCTAGCCTGAAGGGATTTTAAAAGCTTTCTCTTTTATGTTTTGCGTTTTTTTTCTTTATTTACTAGTCCTGGATTCTGTTTTATGCAATTATTTATTCGTCCGTTACCCGTTTCAGGATCGTAAAGACTGCAAGTAGGTGTGCAAAATAAAAAAAAAAATAAAAAGTCGAGTTACTTAATGTCACACAGAGTTTGTTCGAGCACTGATTTTTCCTTTTAGATTTTGGAATCTCGAAAAAAAATGGAAGTTGTTGTCTAGCTGACGTGTAAGCAAATAAAAAAAATAATCGTCATTTGATTAAAAAGGTTTTTTTATAGATTCCGTATAAAGAAATTCTAATTAAGGAAAATGTTAAAGGATTATGGGAACTCATTGCAGAGCAGTTTATTTCTCAGGCGCAAATAAAATAAACTCGATGATGATAGCGAAAATGTACTTAAGATAAGCATCGCAAAGAGAGAAAACAGGGCTAGAAAGATCTTTTCAATATTCAGGTAAACTAGATTGTTAAGAAATAAATGTTTTAAAAGTGTTTTGAAGAATAAATATTTGAATAAAGCTACTCAAAGAAGCGTAAATTGAAGGAAAATTTTGTATAATTTAAATTGAACTGTTTTCATAATGCTTGTAGAAGAAACAATTTTCTATTATTTCTCACGGTTAAAAGTTTCAAATAACTTATTCTAAGTACATTGAAAAGAGTTAACAGTTAAAGTACGTTTCAAAATCCCAATTACTTTTAGGAATAAGTTCTTAGAAATAAATATATTAATTTTTATTTCTGGACTTTGAGAAAATAGAAAAGTACATTTTAAACGTGCTTGATAAAATATTAAATATTGGTAAACGTATTTTTTTAATTCTAAGTAATACATATAAAACGATTTTGATAAAAGTTTAGATAAAAATGCATTAAATTTACGAAACAATGTTTAAGTAGTACTGAGAGATATGTTTCGTTCGGGGAAAGAAAAGTCGCACAACTTTAAATTTATCAATTAATAATTCATTCTACAAATTTTCGAAAATATTTCGAAATATGAAATATATTTGGAAATACCTTAAAATCAATGCTGAACTGCAAGTTGTATATTTCTCAACACTAAGATTAATTGCTTCATCTCTTTCGACATTTTACCAAAGTTTTATACTTATGAGTAATTTTAACCCGATTTCCCAAGAAGTACAGAGCTAGGATACAAAAAATGGTCTACTATGAGTACATATTATACCATCATAAGAACGAAAATTAATTTTAATTAAGATGCTTTTTTGTTGTATTTGTTACGGTGTTTTGTAAAACATAATTGAAAATGTCGATATGCCTTTTAAGGTATTAATGGAGAATTTTGCAGCATAAGATTCCAAAGGAATTTATATGTCAGATATTTATATATTCAACTATTATTTAAAAATTTACGCATGAGAACTATAATAATTTTTACAGAAGGAGGAAACAAGAGCATGTGTGTGCATTCTTTGACGTATCAATGGTTTCTTCGCAAGACCTGTCCTCTCTTGGCAACGTTTTTTTTTTAAAAAAAAAAACACTTAAACAATCCACTTGACTGAATATTAATATCGCACTATTCAGCTACTCGAGGGTTTTTGGCGACTGACCTCATACTTTTGAACCATGGTCAAGTGACGAGGGCGATACTTGAGATGGCACCTCCCTCTCCTAACTTCCACACGGGACGTTTGAGCCTGGACAACTTGGGGGACCACTTCTCTAAAAGTTTCTTAAAAGCAGCTATTCTCAAACTTTCAATATTTGCGATTAAATTTTTAATCCTAATTTGCATCGCCCCCCCCCGGGCTACAATAACAATGTATTTGTATTGAATGAAATAATACTACTACAATACGACCTTCATTATAGACTGTAAAAATTATCAAGATATAAGTATTAATTCAATTTATGTTACTTTTAAGTAATAAATGTTTTACTTTTAAGCAATAGGGTAAGCATTATGTGACTTTTCCTTTCTAATTTTTAAATTGGAACATATTGCAATAAGCATACATTACATATTTTATTTTTTATTGCGTCAGAATGTTTTTCGTTTTGTTTCCTTTCAGTAAATTAATACTTTTTTAAAACAACTTTTCGATAGGCTTTCGCCCTCCCCTCTAGAGGGGCTTGTTCCACATTTTGAGAATCGCTGCAATGTTTAAGCAGGGACTTTTAAAATGTAAGAGGAAGAAAAAAAATTTCTAATTGTTAAAACAATTTATTGTACATGATAAATAGATTTTTGTATTTATATTAAATGGATTTTTACTGTAAGAAACACTGAAATATCGATGTGTACCATTCATGGTTATGCGTTATTTTTCCACACTTTGTGAGCAGTAAACATCAACGCAACTTATTAAACAATGCTTAAGAACAAAATTAGAATTAGAAAACGTATAAACAGCAAATATGTTCAGCATTTTCCGGCAATGTAATTTTTTATTAACGAATTTGTAATTCTTTAGGATCTCTTAATACCGGATGTTGCCTCATGAAAATTTCCGTACCAATTCCTCCAACAATACATCGGGTATATATAACAAACAAAAAAATTTCTTTTTGTGATAAAACTTTCCTTGTGAAGGATATAATTTTACCCCAAATATAATCGCATACTTTTTCTCTTTACGAAAACAATTTTTTGGCATTTCTGATAGAATAACTTTCGAAATTAAATATATTTACGTTAAATAATTTTACATTTTTAGCGTGTTTGGCAGTTTTTAGCAATTTATACGAAGACGAAAGATTTCAAAATATGCTATATGCTTTGCACTTTTCAGCTGATTGCTGATTTTGTAATGCTTGCTTAATCTTTGGGAATTCCTTTCTGCTGAACTAAGCAAAAATTAACGCAAAACTGCATCGAGCTTTTCAAGCATATAAATATTTATGATTAAAAAAAATACTAAATCGTTCATTTTCCCCGCACTTTGTTATTAACGTTTTTCTGGAAAATAGTTATAGCTGATTAAGATACTTTTGGATTTATTAGTATCTTTTTAGGTTTGATTTTGCGTTAATGTACATATAAATTTATTTCTCTCGGGCCTAGCATATTTTCAACGTCATATTGAAGAGAATTCCAATAGTAAAAAAGCGAGTTGGTGGCAATTTTTCATCCCACGCCAAAAATTAATTAGTATTTTTACCATTATCGCTCTCTAAAGTAAAGCGAGGGTTTTTCCGACAAACCTCGCAATTTGGAGCCTTAGTGAAGCGATGAGGAAGTCACCTCTGATTTGACTTCCCGCTCTCTCTTAACTTTCACATTACATCAACGTGAGGACTTTCAGCAGCAAGATGTAACGTGCATTAGCCTCTTCACCCGGTGGGTCCTCAGTAGCATTACGACTCTATAAAGCTGATCAGCAGTTCGCGATCATGACCACTCAACTATGGCGACTTCGTTTCTATTGATAAATATGTAACTAGGCCATTACCATTTTTTTTATTGAAATAAGTATTTGTCTTTAAATTATTTACCATTTATCCTTTTTGTGAAAATATATTTTTCATAAAAAAATATAGAAAAATACAACATTTCCAAATTAACTCTGAGATATTATAGACTTTTAATTTAATTACGTAAAATCGTTTGAAGTATTTTGAAAGTAAGGCAAATATGTGCGGTGTTTACTGTCTGGTTAGAATCTAATCTTGAATTTTAATTAGACTTACGATGCAAAAAAATAATTAGGATAAATTAATTAAGAGAAATATTTTTCAGGCAAAGAGAAAAGATTATTAAACATGTCTGCGAAGATTACAGACTAATTTATGAATACGTATGAGTATCATTAGAACCTCAAAAAGTCTTAAAACTTTTCTTGCTTTTCGAAGTTTCCATTTCTTTTTTTTTCTTTTAACTGCAGAGACAAAAATTCAAAAATCATGTCACTTTTTGAGAGAAGAGTTAATTATAAATATAATTATAAGAACTTCAGTCCATTGTTTTTAAAATGAAATGAACCCAAATTATCACTTTGTAAAATAAGTTCTGGTAACGACAGAATTAAAAAATATACTATAATACTTTTAAATTAAATTTCGCAAATAATGTATACTAATTTTAATTCTAGTAGTTCTTATTTTTATGATTATTTTTCTAGTAAATAATTTTAAAGTTCATTTCTTGGATATAAACTCCTCAAAGTCTTTAAGATTGCTCCGAGAAACATTCAACATATCCTTATATTTCTTAGGAAAATTGATTTTTTAGAGTTTAAAGCTTCTTAAATCATTTATATTCGATGAAAATACAATGTAATAGCATCTACGATAAATCTTTCTTATAAGTATCGTACTCTACAAAACATCTGTGTTTATTATAATATCAAATTTAAGTACTAAATTGATCTAATTTAAATACTACCGTAAGGTTAGCAACTTTCGACCGAGAAGACAGATCAGAAAGAGAGAAATAAATTCTCCTTGTGTGACCTAGAAATGGGACAGACTCTTCTCTTCTCCTTTCTCTGATGATGAATTCCAGAGAGCCCTTCAAAAATTATCCAGAGGGAAGAGCGCTGGTCCTGACGGTGTTCTTCCAGAGTTTATTTTGAAACTCGGTTCCAAGGCTAAACAAACATTTTACTTTTTATAAACAAGACTTGGGGTGGCTCTTTTCCGAGTTATTGGAGAAAAGCTGATGTTTTACCCATCTTAAAACCTGAAACAGATCCGACAGACATCCAAAGTTTTCGACCTATTTCTTTAACTTGTATTCTAAGTAAATTATCTGAAAAAATGATTGTTGATCGACTACAGTATTACCTGGACAGCTACGGTCATATTTCTGAGAAACAGGCTGACTTCAGACGGAGTTATAATACGACCGAACAAATTGTTCGCCTGACTCAACACATTAAAGACGGCTTTCAAAAGAAGCAAAGCAAGCTGGCTGTTTTTGTTCATTTTAAATCGGCATTTGACAGGGTCTGGAGAAAGATGTTGCTCAAAAAGCTTTTACACGTGAATGTTTCTGGTCATCTCTTTAAATGGATCAGTGATTTCCTCTTTCAGCGCTTCTTAAATATCAAATATGGCAACTCTCGCTCAGGGTATGGCCAAACAAGACAAGGCCTTCCACAGGGATACGTTTTGAGCCCAGTTCTTTTTAATATTATGATTAATGATCTTTTGAGTTTCATCAATAATGCAGTCTCTGAGATTAATTCCTTACTATATGCTGATGATCTTGTTCTCTGGTCAACCGGTTTTGTTATACCAAAATTGGAAAGTACCTTGAACTTGGCACTGGTGACCTTGAAAAACTAGTCCTTGGAAGATGACTTTAAGGTAAACCCTGATAAGACAAATTTTGAACTTTTCACCTTAAGTACAAAAAAGCACAACATTAACCTGGTTTACAATAACAATACTATACTCAGGACCGACTGTGCTGCTTACCTCGGGATTTCCCTGGATTCCAGACTAACTTGGACTAAACATATAGCTAAAGTAGTCGAAAATGCTACAAGTGGGCTATTTCTGTTAAAAAAAAATTGCCGGTGTTAAGTGGCGATCATCCCAAAGTGTTTTGACTTTCCCTTTTGCATCTTACATCAGACCAGTTATTGATTACGGCTCTGAGCTTCTTGTTACTGCTTCTGATAGAGCATTATTAAAGTTGGACATTGTTCAAAATAAAACACTCAGATTTATCACTGGTGCAGCCACCTCGATTCCTATTGCTTCTATGGAACTGCAGACTGAAATTTCTAGTTCATCTGAAAGACGTCAATACTCTGCGCTTTCTCTTGGTGAACGATTAATGAGAAAGGAGCATTTCTGGCCTAAATACATACCTTCCCAAACAAGACTTAAAACTCAACATACTTTCTTGTTTGAGTTCCAGAGACTTGCAAATGTTTTTGGTGTTTCCGATAATAGACTTCCCCTCTTTAGACAGACTACCTTCCCGGGTCATTTGAGATATGTTTCTGCTCTAATCTGGATTTGGTTCTGCCTGTTCATAAGCATAATTCCCTCCTGGATAAGTTAAGGTCTGCGACTCTGGCTACGACTCATGAAAGGTATCCAGATCAAGGTTGGTTACACGTATTTACTGATGCCTCTACCACAGCATCCTTTGGTAGGGATGGAGCTGGTGCTTTCTCCAACTCTTTTAATCTTAAAGAACCTCTTAGTGCCCTGGTCAGACAATTTTGATGGTGAGATTTACGCAATACTTATGGCTTTTAGAGCGATCAGTGCTACTCCTGACCGAAATATTGTAATATTCATAGATTCTCAAGCCGTAATTAAGACCGTATCTGGCTACAATCTATTCCCATCAAAACTTGAGTTCGAGTGCAAACAACTTATCAACTCATTTCTTTGCACCGGAAGAAAGGTTGTTCTCCAATGGATTCATTGCGGCATTCATGGAAATGAACAAACCGACAAGCTGGCCAAAGAGGCTTCGACGCTGCATCCACCTTGTCTTCCAATGCCTCTTCGAAACGCCAAGCGACTTCTCAGGGGCAAATTGCGACAGAAGAGAATTTCCACTCTTACAGACCTGGCTGTTGGCAAATCTTTGTCTTGTCTGCTCGATGGCCAAAGATGTGCTCAGCTTTCTGCCCTACCTAGGGTGGAGGGTGTGGCATGTTTCCGAATCAGAATAAGATTGGCCTCTCTGTAAATCCGTGCCAATGACTGGGGAGCATCTATCCGATTGCCCCGCTCTACTTCATGTTCTCCTTCCTGCTAGAGCGACATCTGCTTTATATTGGACTGCAAGACGCCCTATGTTCGAGAGGATATTGGCGGGTGTAATTTAAAAAAATAATATCAAATTTAAATCAACTTAATTGAAAACGTCAGTATAAATAAAATTTATGTTTAAGGCTATCAAATTTACAAATATATTCTTCCATTGCAATGTATGATAAATTACTAAGTGTATCATATGGAATCCCTTTTTTTTATTAAATACAAAAAAAAAAGAGTTCATTTATTCAGTTTTGTAAAGAAAAGTTTTAGCCAGCAAAAGGATATATATTTTCATATAATTTTTAAGAAGCAATTTTTTTATAAGATTTTAAAAGGTGTACTTAAATTTTAATAAAAGATAAGATAATACAGTTCGCATATGAAGTGCTCAAATTTAAATTTCTTTTTTCTATTACGCAGGTATTGGTATCCTCAGGACACAATTTTCGTGAATGTTTGATCAATCGATTGTTTATTAACGTCACCCTCAGAAGCAACTAAAAGATTACTAGCTCCATTTTCGAAATTTTGAACTAGTGACATACGGGCTGGCACTCCACTCTCCAAACTTCCACACCCCACCAACATGAGGACCTTTAAACTCAACATGTTTAATGTACACCAATCCCTGTACAAAATATGTCTAAAATTGAGATATAACTCAAAAATAAGAGAATTGATAGAGATAACACCGGCCAAGAGTTCAAAACTACGACCATGTCGAAAAATAGAATATAGGTGTATAAGGTGTATAATAAGTGTAATAAAAATAGAATACATCATCTGATGAACGTCAAATATCCCATGGAAGGAAGAAGTTATTGAGATATATCAATAATTAGCATTTCGGCATTTTTAGACGACGCAAAAGGGAGAAATGGCATCAAAAGTAAGGCTTAAAAGGAGATCTGTGTAATAGATTTCTCATTTTCTCTCGTCCGCTTACTCTGAAAAATTTCCATCACATCGGATGTCTCCGAAGCAGTCACTGTAGCAACACTCCCTTGCTCCTCTTTCCAGTCTACCAACCAGGAAGCTCCCTCTCCACTTCAAGGCCTAAATACATTTCAATAGGGGATGGAGAAAAGCTTCACGTTCCATTTCTCAAGGATGTCAAGCGTTCGCTTAGATTTCTCATTTGGAAATCGCTTTATAAGGTCGGACTTTGCTCAGAATAGGATGTTGTGCCTCGCATAAGAAGGAATGCTTTCCAGAAAGTGTAGGAACACGATAGATGCAGAATCGTTGCCTTTCGAAAGTGTGGATTATCGTTCCGTGCTATTGCCCGTCGAACTGATTGAAATCCAAACGGTTTTTGTGAAGTTGGAATCAAGGGGTGGTCGAGCGTCATACAGAACACAGTGTAGGATCTACACGCTCTCTCCCATGATAAACGCCAGAGATAACAGGCATTATAACTACAGAACCGTACATCCAAATATCAGACCATTTTTTCAGGAAATGGAAATGTTTGCAGCATGTACGTCTAGTATCCTCTCGTACTGTGCGACGAGTGTCAGCACGGTGGCCATTACTTCGACTTCCCTTGTCAATGTAACATAGAGAGGTGTCGACTCTGGTGCGTCGAAAGACAAAACTGGATACAGCAGTGACACAATGTTGTCTTTTCAGATGAGTCCCGGTTCGGCGAGTAAGAGTTTCCTGGAAGACTGCCTGTCGACTGCTTGTGATCGATATCGGCATTGAGCCCTAAACCTGGTACGAAGGTTTGTTCAGCCATTAGATACATGGCATGTACACCACTAGTTCGGATCTACGGTAATTTGCAGCAAGATCTGTGCAATTTTGACATATTATGTCCATTGGTTGCACCCAGTCTTCGAGGTCTGCCTAACACCATCGTCCAACAAGATAATGCAATATCACGTGTAGTATGTCGTGTTATGATCTTTCTGGATACACAGGGTATTCTATTTTTGCCGTTGCTTGCATAGTCTTCATATTTGTCCCCCATTTAAAATATCTGGTCTTGCGTTATTGAGAGACTGGGCCCCCACCCATCTCTAGCTAATATGGTTGATGAAGTGTGGCAGAGTCTTGAAGCAGCATGGAAGGAATTGCTTGTTTCTGTCATCCAAACCCATTTCGACTCCCTATTTAACCGGGTAAGGGCCATTTTAGGTTCAAGAGGTGGCAGCTGTTTGTACTAGTTTCGTACTCCTGTAAGCCCTCCAATTGCTTGTAAATTTAAATATTTTGACTCTATACCATACTGTTGACTTACAATAAATATTTGTTGTCTTCCGTCTTCTTCATAGTGTTGCAATTTTAATGGCCAGCAACGTACATTAATATGAATAAAGAAAATCCCATCGAATACAATACGAAAATATCAAAGTAGGAGTCTTGTGCACATGAAATCTCCCGAGAGAAAGACATTGCGTGTTAGTAAGTAATAAAGTAGTTATATAAGATAAAGGAAAAATAAGCAATAAAGTAGACATATTTCTTATCTTCTTGAAACCCATATCAATATCCAGATCATTACGCTGATGGAAAAGCCGAACAAGTGAAAATATCTGTAATATTTTGGTCGTCGGTAGACAGTATTCAGTATGTTTATTGAATTTTCCTTTGTGTTCATCAAGCAATGTACTAAGGTGACATTATAGACAAGTGTATCTTTTATGATATAAGTGAAGACATTGCCATTGTGGAGAAGAAAACAGTCTGGCAATGATGAAATAAAATGAATAAAAGTATATGTTGCAGCATTTTATGGGTTTTCAGGTTGTAACGTGTTAATAATTTCATGACATATAATAAGAAAATTAACTGATTTTCCTCTAAAATTGACTACATAAAGAGTACTAACCTTAAAGAGGTTGCTTTGTTAGAAAAACATTGAATTATATTTCACTAACTTCTATATTTATTTTTTAGTAGGTTCATCCTTTACATTTTAATTTTACTCTGGTAATTCCGATTTTTTCAGTTTCGTTTAAATGCGGAAAGTGCTATTCAAAAGACCCAAATTATAGCTTACTATATTATTAAGATTTTGGCTCTACTGTGTGTGTATCAAATTGCTTTGTGTTTTACCCGCAAATTTTACGTAAATTTAATAATGGAATCGTCATTAAATATTTTTGAAGCCTTTTTTTATAAAAGAAATCAAAAATGGATTAATGCACAAATTGCTTTAGATTATACACTACCTTTTTTTCTATTATATTCACAATCATGAGTAGTCTACATTAAAGTTAGTATCTAATCAATCATAATCTATGAGTGAGTGGGTGTGCACTGTAAAGCAACACAAAAGCAATTGACGCCCGACCTCGTCTTTTAAAACCATGAACAAGTGGCGATGTCATCCCTTGAGCTGGCACCCTCTCTCCTGAATACCCTACTGAGCCAAAAGGAGGTCTTGGGGCCAAGGCAGATTTAAAGTTTATCAACCCCTCTGCACAGCAGGTTTTCAATGGAGTGAGTGAGTGAATATTAACGTCACACTGTTCAGCAACACGAGGGATTTTGGCTACGGACCTCGTCATTTTGAACCATGGTCAAGTGACGAGGACGACACCTGAGCTGGCACCCCCCTTTCCTAACTAACCCACAACACCAACTAGAGGATGTTTGAGGTCTCGACCGATTAAGCGTGCATAGCTCCCCTACACGGCGAGTCTTTAGTGGTACTGGGCTCGAACTCATGACATGCCTCCCATGATCCGATACCTTGATCACTGGGCTACCGCAGCACCGGGTCTTCAATGGAACTCGGGGTCGAACTCGTGACACGCCGGTCACGAGTGAGTGACCATGACGAATCATAGTCTTACGAGGTCAGGAATCATAGCCTGTGTTATTCATTTAGCGTTAATTTTTCTGATTCTATATATAATATCGCATTTAATTCTAAATATATGAAGCTACCGCGTTAGAGGAGGAATCAACTTCTGTTGTGTGCCATTTAAGTTTTCTAAAATAACTTATAAGAGTGTAACAAATTTTGATTAGTTTTGAATTACTTTCTAAAGTTCTCAGATTTTTCATTTTGTTAACCATTACGTTAAAAACTCATTGAATTATTTTTTTAATCTTTAAAAGAATCGCAAATTTGGCAATTGATTATTATCATTATAAGAAGAAGTAACATGAAAGCTATTGAAAATAGCCTTGTAATTTTATGCCATGGTCAAATGACGACTACTATACAAGAGCTGGCACCACACTCTTAAAATTTCCACACCATCGTTCCACCACAAGATCTTCGAACCGTGAGGGATTTAACATGCATCAGATTCTCTAGAAACGCGTGACTCCACTGTAACACTGACTAAGAATTTGGGAAGAAGGCCATTCGGTTTCTCCAACAACATTTCGCTTTTTAATTCAAATAATCTGTTAAGTTTTACATTGAACCCTCTCGTGGAGCAACCCGCAATTTCCACGGGGGTGCATTTTTCCGACTTATTAGCTGGGCAACCTATGCTGTTCTTGTTTATGTTTAAATTTATGTTTTCATGTTCATATTTTGATTATCTATTTCTATATTTTGAGTTAAAATCTCTTTTATAAATTTTTTTTTGTATATTTAACTTTAAAATGTAGATTTAATATGTAAATTTGAAATACGCAATAAACCATACACAATTTTTTATCCTTCTTTGATAAAATAGTTATGCAGCGAAAGGGTTAATATAATAGGGGATGGAGGATCTATTGCAGATCCATATCCCTGTGATGTGAAGAAATGTGAAGGTTAATAAAGCACACCAAACTTTCATGTCTGCTGTCCCTATGTATTTACATTCCTTCCGCAGTAGCTCCACAGCCCAGGGTGAGTCTTGGCCTTCTCAAAAGGCTTTTTCCAGGTCAGCCTTTTTCTTGCTAGAAGGTAGCTTCAGGTAGCCAATTCTTAGTTCTCAAAACTGAGAGATATTTTTCTAGGCCTTCAATCCATCTAAGATTTGGCCAGCCCTTTCTTCGTGTGACAATCGGTTAGGCATTGAAGACTTTTAGTGCTGCGGTTTTCATCCATTCTGACAACATGACTTGCTCATTTAATTCGTTGTATTTTGATGAAATTAACAGTGTCAGATTCTTTATATGATTGATAGAGCTCGAAAGTTGATCTTCTGCGCCACGTTCCATTTTCCTGAATTTCTCCAAAAATAAATCTTACGATTTTTCTTTCTTAGATACTTATCATAATCTCATCTGTTCGAGACATGGACCAAGTATCACATGCGTAAATTAATATATATATATACTGATCTTAAAATACTCTTATACAGTAGAACCTTCGTTCATTTGATTAAATTCGATTTCATATATTTCCGTATTCCATTAAAACATCTATTAGCAATAGTAATTCACTTTTGCAGTTCAGTAGTACAATATCGTTTTTAATGTTAATTTTCAAATCTAAATAAGAGCAACTGTCAACAATTTTTCTATTTACACATTACTTAATAGAAATATTCTTAGGTAAGTAAATGCTTATAATGTTGTACTACAAAGCTGTACAACGGCTTCCACAGACCTCGTAATTTTAAGCTTCAGCTTGGAGACGATGACAAATTTTCTCTTTAATACCTTTCCACGCCAATGGAAGCGCTTTGAGCCTTGAGCAATTTAGACCCTCTACAGCGGTTTTCAGAGGCTCTAGGGCCCGAGCACATGACACGCTAACCACCAGTTCGTGACCATAATTTTTAGGCTACAACTGCCCAAAACATAATATCATATAAAAGTTGTTAGTGATATAGCCCCCAAAAGAAGCTTTTTTTTATAAATATCATTATTGACTTTGATAGTCTCGCATGTAGTATATATTTTGTTTTTGTCCATTTTTTTAATACAAAGAATCGTCTAGAAGTCATACTTAAAAGAATACCTGGGGTTTTATACGGTTTCTGTGAAATATTTAAAACCAGTTAAATTACCAGAAGAAATAGTTTTTCCAGAAATATTTCAACCATGTGAAAATTCGAAATGCAATCGATCCATAAATAGAAACACATTTTTAAAGCTTATGGTACGAAAATTTCGAAATAAATACATTTTTTCGGAAAATCCCGACATTCAATATTTCTCAAATTCAATGCACTAGGATAACCGAGTCTTCGGAGCAGCAACGAAACCTATTTTTAGATATTTGAATTGCGTCTCCTCGTTCGGAAGGATACTTTGCTCTTCTTTGGGACTGGGGCGAATAATAAGCTTTCACAACGATCGGAAGGAATGAATACAATCTTTTAGTAGAAACTGCTCATGAAGAAATGAAGTAGGTTATTTACGGCTGAGTGGGTAGGATTCTTATATGAAATTTAACTATCAATATATTTATCTTTCAGCGAAAAAGTTATTATGACAATTAATTCAACAAATCTCTTAGCATTGCATTTCAATTAAGGAGGAATATCTATTTTAGGAAGCAATTATTCATTGAAATTGGGTCTAGCCAGAATACTTTTATCATATCTCTGTGTTTTTATATTTTAAAATAAGTTTAAGAATTTTTAAAGCTTTTGACACGGTTGAGCATTTTACTTAACGATTTTTTGATTCTTGGATTCTAATTCTTTCGATTCTAAATACCCGAAATGTAAAAAGCGATGCACACTCACTTTGCTGTGACTCAAAGTCCTCACGTTGGAGCTGTGTAGAAGGTTTAAGGAGTGGGTTTCCAGCTAAGGTTTCATCTTCGTCACTTGGCTGAGGTTCAGAATTACAAGATTTTTCGCCCATAGTGCGATGTAAATTTACACCCAAAAGCTTTTTTTTGAAGAGCCTCGTAATGTTGAGTGAGTGAGTGAATATTAATGTGGCACTGTTCAATATGGAATATTAACGTCACACTGTCGTGACGAGGACGACACCTTAGCTGGCACCCCTCCCTCCTAACTACCACACCAACAGGAGGACGTTTGAGCTCTCTGCGGATTTCACGTGCATCGCTCCCCTACACTGAGGGTCTTTAGTGGTACTGGGCCCGAACTCGTGACAAGCCAGCCACGATCCAATACCTTGACTACTAGGCTACCACGGCTTCCTCGTAATGTTGAACCATGGTCAAATTACGAGAGAGAGATATCTAAGTTAACACCTGCTTCTTCGAACTTCCACACCACACCAGAGGAGGATTTTGAGCTTCGATAGACTTAACGTCCATCGATTTCTCTGCACGGCGGTTCTACAGCGGAACTAGGGCTCATACGCAGGTCACGAGTCCGTGTGACCATGACCACTACTCTACCACAGCAACCCATTTTTGTGCAAATCTGTTAGTTCTAGTGAGGTGGCTGGTCCCCTTTTGAGTGAGTGGGTGGGTGAATTTTTCAAGTCGTACTATTCATCTACATAAGGGCTTTTGGTGACGGATTTCGTCATTTTGAACATGGTCAAGTGACTAGGACGACACTTACGCGGGCATCCCCTCTCATAACTTCCACACCACACCAATGGTAGGATGTTTGAGCCTCGATATATTTAACGTGCAACGCTCCTCTATAAGTCGGGTCTTAAGTGGTACTGGGATCGAACTCGCATGACATGTCAGCCACGAGATCCGATGCCTTGACCACTAGGCTACCACGGCCACTTCCCCTTTTGAGACTGGAGCATCAGTTGCTATTCGGAATAAAATAATTTTATTGAGCCAAGAATAGAATTTTTTTAGTATCATTCAGCAGATGTCTAAATATTTAACCGAAAGGATAAAAGTATCGTATTTTCTAGAAAGTTTTTGAAGTTATACTTCTTTTGGGGCGCTAGAGAAATAGGATGAGGGTAAATTTTTTCAATGCGCGCGCACCCCGTTACGGGTGTGACGCACACCGTCACGGATGCGAAAATCCTTTGTCTAGAAATATACAGAACGGGAAAAATCATTCCTGCCTTCGAAACTCTCAGAAAAATATTGCTCTTCACTTCCCTGAAGAAGGGTTTGAACAGGAGACCTCTCGATCTCCGGCCGAATGCTCTACCACTGAGCTATACACACGCGTCAGCGAACCTTTGCTTTGCGTTCCGTAGGAACGGATACGAAAATGCTTTGTCAAGAAATATGCAGAACGTGACAGATCATTCCCGCCTTCGACCCCTCCCCATATTATTGGTCCTATTGTTACATTGCGGGGGTGTTTAAATTTATTTAAATCGTGATTATCTCAGGTTTGACTGGTCCGATTGACTGAAGGTTAGTATCGTTCAACTCTGCTCGTGACCGCCTTTCGTCTTTGGCCCTGCTTGCCCTGCTAAAGATTTTTAGAAAGATTTTAATCTTGTTACACCAAAGTATAACTTCTTACGTGCGTACATAAGTACACACACACTTTTTTTTTCGTGTTTCAATAAGAGTAGAATGGAAATCAATGGAATCGCATCGCCTTTATCATAGAAAGTATTGAAAATAATTAAATGAAGCTGTTTTGCGCGGTTGGCAACGTACCTCGGCATTTTGAATCGTAGGCAAATGACAAGGATGTCACTTGACTTAACACTTGCCTGTTAAAATTTCAGCATCACACCAACATAACTTTTTACTTCGACCGATTAAATGTGCTTCAATTCCTCTAAACGGCATTGGCACTAGGGCTCGAACTTAGAACAAGCCAGCAACGAATTCCTAACTGACAACTAGGCTACTGCCCCTACAAATTAAATTAGGATTCCATTTTCCACATGTAACTTTCTGGGCTTAAAAAATAAGTGTATTTAATAGAATTTATGATATTCATACTCTAAGCTCTCTTATATTTATCAGCTTATTATTTAGATCGCATGTATTGAAATATAAAATCATTTAACAAAAAAAAATCTATTTATTAAATCTAAATTAGACGTTAGATTAAATAATAAAACATGTTTAGGAAATCTCAAAGTGTGCATTATTTATGCAGGGATAAAAAAAATACAGTAATAGTTAATTTTACATTTTCCTTATGATCTGCACTTTAGACTGGAAATAATTTTAGAAATTATAATCATAAAAATGAAGAAAGCAGAATTGAATAAATCAAGAACATCGCTTTCTATCACAACGTAATTAGGAAATTTTAAGCAAGCTGCAACTATTTTTTTTTAAAAAAATAATATCCCAGACGAAAGCTTTATAACAAGGTTAAAAATATAAAATTACACAAATATCGTATCATTACTCTAACAACTTAAAATCCTCAGATGTAATCTGTTAAGTAACAAAATTTCAAAGGGTTTTAAAATATAAACTTGTAAATGGATATGAACTTTTCAGAAAAGCTTTGAAATCTATTCTTTTTTACAAAGCTCTTAGAATTTTCCTTGAGAAATCAAAGTGTATTCTGAAGAAGATCATAGATCTTTTTTTTTAATCAATTCGAGCTTTCTTTTTCCTGCATTTATTTAAATTGAGTCTCTAAAATGGCTTGTTATACCTAATATTTAACTTGAATGGAAATATATCTTCTTTTTCTTATAGCTTAAAATACATTCTTAACCTGAAATAGTCTAGTCTCTGGGCCTAAAAGCAGCGTAGTAAGAAGCGAAAGAAGACTAGCCATATTCAAAATCCCTTAATTTACTTACAGCCTAAACCACAAAACAAGTTTGATCAATCAAAGTTAAGAGATGCACCCAAATAATAAATATGAAGACAATTAACGAGGTACACGAGATATGAAAAGACTTTAATTAAATAAGACGCTTACGTCACTTCAATAACTCTGCCTTCTTAGCTACCTAATCTAGAGATTGAGTGAATATTAACGTCGCATTGTTCAGCTACACGAGGACTTTTGGCGACGGACCACGGAATTTTGAACCATCGACAAGTAACGTGGACGACACTGAGCTGGCATCCCCTCTCCTAACTACCACCACACCAACGGGAGGACGTTTCAGCTCTAGACAGATTTAACGTGCATCACTGCTCTAACACGGCGGATATTTAGTGGTACTAGTCTCGAACTCGTGACATGCCTGTCATGATCCGATACCTTGGCCACTGGGCTACCGCAGCCCTCCTAATCTAGATTCAATCTCAAGTGACACATCGTCACCTTAATTAATACGTTAATCAATTACTAAATTTCCACGCCTCAAATTAAATTTGGTTAATCACTGCTCCGCTTAAAGGCTACCCTATCTCTCCCTTCTAACCTGAAAGCCTAGACTTTATATAGTGGTCTTAATTTGCATGCTCACCTTTTCTTCTTCGGAGGAAGCTTTCTAAAAAATAATTTTTAACTTAATTCAGTGGCGCAACAGCCCGTGAGGACCAAGATCTACTGTGCCCAATTTAGTTATATATAAGCGATCTAAAACAATTTTTAAGGATCAAAATTTCCTCTAGAGGACTACTAGTAGGAAGATCGCGGATAGAGCAGTTACAAAACAAAAATTGTTTGAAAAATGAGAAATTTGGCTTCGAAAAATTTGTAAGTTTTAAACAATCTTATCAACCAAAGTGTCAGTTTTATCGAATGAAATATGCTTTAAAATTACATTGTTTTGTAGATTTAAATTTTTGACTGAAATTGTGAGATTAAAATCCCTATTCATCATTCATTCAGCTTCGAATGACAGAGCTTTGAACTTCGTGTTCAGTGGGTCATAGTTTCGAGTTTTAATTGCTGTGATGGGGGAAAAGAAAACTTCTAAAATTCTTAACTCTAACTGTCAATTAAAAGTCAACCAATTCACTCACTCCCCAGTTCTTCACATAGGCGAGCGTATGTGGTGTATTGAGGGGAAGACACACATAAGCAAATGTTTCTTTGAAAGATGTATACACTTCGCAAACACTGCCAAGTTCATTTTTTGCATTCTAAAGCCTTCGGAATAGTGTTATTGATAGCATCAAGAAGAAAAGGGAAGCATTTCGGAAGGCTTAAATACACGTCCAGGCCATTTAACGTACTCGTTGAGCGATACGTACATATACACCGATGGCATCCAAGGGTTTAACAGCGTACTCCGAAGCTACAGAAAGGCTAATGGTGTGACGGAACTTATCTATTTCAATTACAATCAAATGAACATGATCACATCTGAGCACCCCCATCTCCAATCTTCCGCACCACGCCAATTTGAAAGTTCAAGCAGTTATCTGATACAGCAGCTAATCTATACGATGGTTTTAGTTGTGTAACCTACAACTCGACCGAAACAAAGGAGGTCACCAGTCCAAGACCATAGCAATGGTCTCTAATTTCTGGTGAATGCAAAATAGTTAATAAGCAAAGGAAAATTAATACAAATCGACATTATGTTATCGAAAGTTTCATCACACCCGTGTCCTTAAAAACCCTACGACACTTTATGAAACAGAATATTGAGGCATTATTAGGGTCAGGAAAAAGGGAGCAGCATGTATTAGAATAATGGACACAAAAGCTGGGAATTTCTAAAAGCAACAATGGCGAAGAAAAGCAACCGAAGCCAGGGTCTTAGGGTGTAAACTCGATGATAAGAATAAAAGGACATAAAAATGTGCGACAAGCCTTTACGAGAAAATGAAAGTCATGACACTGCTCTCCACACGAGGCATGCATTATTAAATAGCCAAACATCAGCGTAACAGCGCTGTTTAGGTGTCTGTATGAAAGGACAACGAACGCAGAATATAGAAGGGTTCAAAAGGAACTATAAATCATTAGGATCTGTCAATTCCTCTATATTTTCTGTTCTAAATAAATTAATTACATCTGTGTTACACAGATACTGCATTTGAAAGTAAAAACATTTAATTATTCATCGATATGCAATACATATTTATATATTTTGAGGTATGTAAAAATCTTTTGGAAGAGGGAAGTTCTAAGTACAAATAAGACTTCGTTGACTAAATGATTGATGTATTTTAGTCGGTAGTGTCAAAAAGGGTATTTATTTACGCGTCTAACTTAAAAGAGAATGCACATTCAATAATAATATTAGGTTGTAAGGGTTATTTAACTGTTTACTAATATCCCACTTTGAGGCTACACGAGGGTTATCAGCATCCGACACAGTCATTTCAAATCTCGTCCGAATGGCGAGGACAATATCTGGATTACCACCCCTCCCCAAATTTCCACACCACTTCAACGTGGGAATTTTAACCTTCAGAAGACTTAATGCGAATCAACCCCTCAACGCGGTAAGTCTTCAATGGAAATAGTACTTAAATCCATGACTCCACAGACAAAATTCCAGCCACGAGTTTGGTTTCAAAAAACGAGAACGGAACCTGAGTTGACAACTCCACTTTCCGTAGCACGTCAATCAAGATTAATGCATGCAATCTAATGTAAATATTGTAAAAATTTAAGCAAATGTTGAATACTTGAATACCTATAATATAAATACTAACTATTCAAATTATATCAAACACAGCTAATAAGAATTTTTAATACAGAATTTTTGAATTTTAACTGTAAAAATTAAGCAACTAATTAAAATGTGTTTTATGATGATTATGATGAATTAAGTTACAAGTAATAGTTTTCAGATCGAATCTCTTAATGTCTCTCCCCTTTAGAGTTCTCTCTCTCGATCAATTTAAAGTTTTTTCATAATTATTCATAATATAAATATGTTTAATATGTAATACATTTTAGATGGCTTGTAATCATTCAGAAAATGATTTAATATATTCTTTTCACAATAAACAAAATTTAGTTTTCAGTTAAGGCAGATTCAGATCAATGTTTCGAGTTATATAAAAATGTATTTTTATTAGAAATCTAACTGTTCTTGGATAATAAAACTATTTTCTGTTTCTACATAAAAGGCAATGCTTAACTTTCCATATTTTATATTAAAACAAATATCCAAAATATTTTTACAACATACTTATTTATTGATCTAATTCAATGTATTTCATTCCCCCTAGACTGTATTTCATTAAAATTGATGTCACACATACGTAATCCAAAAGTTCGGGGACAAGGTGTAGAAACCCTTACCCTGAATAGTTCACAGCCCTGTAGCATATACACTTATACGTAGTCCCCTTGAGAGACGACACACTTCTGCCGGCGTTCGTATAACTTCTGAAAGCCATTTTTCCACAACTTCCCGTGAGGCCTCCTGCGATACTCCTTTCACCTCATCTGATGACACAAAATGGCGTCCCTGTAAATGTTTGTTTTTTTACGGGGAAAGGTAAAAGTCACACGGTGTTAAATCTGTTGATTAGGGGAGATATGGAAGTAAGTTAGTGCGAGTTTTGGCGAGGAATTCTTTTACCCATTGGGATCGATGTCATGCAGAAGATACCAGTCGTCCCTCTACCAGAACTGAGGCCGCTTACAACGAATGGATTCCCTCAAACGACGTCTTCGAGAAGTCTGTAGCTTCAGCGATTGGTGCAAGTGTTTGACGAAGATCTTTTCGAACACATTCAGACACCAACGCAACACTTTCCGCGTTCCGTGAAGTGGGTCATCCAACGTGTTCATCATTTTCGATGGATTATCAGCCCTCTTTAAAACACCGATGCTATTCGTAGACATCGGACCTCGCTATGGTAGATTCTCCACACACCTTACTTAACATTTCTTAAGTCTCCATGGGTGTTTTACCCAAGTTTTGACAGAATTTAATGTTCAACTCTGTTCAAGAAAAACCGTATTTCTTGCATCGCAGAACAAAGGTCAGATAGGAGAGGATTAGGAGAATCCATTTCAAGTGGTTTAAATTTAGGTATTTACTTTCGTCGTCAGCAACGACCGCAGTTACGAATTTTTGGATCATACTACTTACGGTATCTAGTATTAATGTTATTAAATTTGTCTGTATAATCTGCATGTCTCAATATTTTGAGTATTATTTTTAGATGAAAAATACCTTTCTTGCATAATTACGTATAATCTCGCAGTATAGTTAAAGATAAAAAGTGTAAATGTAGGGCGCGAATTAAAATATATGATGCTCTTCAAATAAATTTATGAAGTAATGTATATTTTTGATGGAAAACATATTCGAAATTGAATCAAATATTTTCATGTACAAAATTAGTCCATTTGAAAAAAATAAAAATAATTTTTAAATGCAGCAATTTATTTTCCATTTGTAAAAACTTAAGCTTCGTGACCATTTCGAGAATATTAGAAAGACGTGATGCCTGGATTTTATTTTGAATTTACTTTAAATGTAAGAAAAAGTCTTAATCACAGAATGATTATGATGCCGATTACAAAGGGTGAAAATTACACATTTTTGTGTACTGCGTTATTGAATTTCAGTAAATAAAATAAAGAACGGAAATCCTCGGATATTTTTTGTTAAGTTGCAATTACATATACATATATTCATGAAATATTTAGCCAAGGTATACTTCCCAATACTTTGAAAAATAAATAAATTGTAAAATTCATTAAAAGCATTTCTTCAATGCTACATCGGACAGTTAAATAAAATTTTAAAAATTTCAAGAAATTTTAAAATAAGAAAATTAAAAACCTTGTTATTAATTTAAAGTAATGGTCGAAGCATTTTGGGTAATTTAAGAAAAAAAGTGGTATAACTAGCATTTTCCACACCAAATTAAGGATCATGACACATTTTACGTGCATTTTGACCCTTCAACGCCGGTCACTTGTTCCTAACTATGACAACTAGGCTACCATGGCTTAGATATGACTCAATAAAAAATTTGTTAAAATAAAATAGCCATTTTCTTTTCAAAATTTTTTTTAAAATTGCCATGCCCAATACGTTTTGAAACCACTATAAATATGTCATGCGGTTTGATAATAAAGTCCAAGCAAAACCATACGAATTCTCTAAAAAAAGTATCCGAAATAATTTTATCAGACTTTTAATAAAAATAACAGTTGAGGTGGCACGATGTCTACTTTTAGATAAAAATATAAAAAAATACAAAAGTGTCTCCCGAAATAGCATTCGGAACTAAATAAAGGTTCTAAGTTTGATCAGCAGTTTTGCGACTTCATACATATTGAAATATATTCTATTCAGAATGCTTTCATTCTAGCAGGGTATATATATATAAACATGTTTCAACTATAAAATACTTTAATGCATAAATTCGTTTTATTTTCTGAAAATATTTAAATAATTTTATATGTTTTCATTTCTGGAATTGCATGATAGTACATGCTTTTAAAGGTAAGAGGAATAATACTTTTAAAACATAACATTAATGTGTTTTTCTACGAATAAATATACATTTCTTTTTAATTACGTGCGGTTAGTTATGTGAACTGAAACAATAAGTGCATATTTAGTAAAGAATAATTTTAAATTCATGACAATCGTTTTTATAAAACGAACTAAAAGCAGTAGTTAAAGTTAATTTGTAACCTCCCCTTAACTTTTCATTATTGTTTTAATATTGATTATTTTTAATGTAATTTTCTTTAAAAGCCTATCCTTTTGGTGATGAAGAAAAAAAAGTTGTGCCAAAATAGGCAACAGATTGTCAAGATGGCTATAAAAAGGTATGTCTTACAACTTTAACTAACCATTTCTTTAAGTTCAGTTCTTATAAAAATTAAACTTCTGTTTTGTTCCTCTTTTCCAATTCCTCAAACTATAGTTAAATATATTAAAACATCAGTACGGCAATAAGTTTGTTATTCATTTGTTAAATTTGATCAAATTGTTGAATTTAAATCAAATTTTATTTGTAAAGAAAATACAAATAAAATTTGATTTAAATTCAACAATTAGTGCAACTAAACATCTGTTCTAAATCAAAGTAAATAATTTTCGAATGAATTATCAAGAGTTTCTCAAAAAATTTCCGCGTTCTCAAAAAGAAACATCAACATATAATATTTAAATCTATGAACAACTTAATAAAATATAATTCATACCTGTTGTAAAATGACTAATAAAATTTCGCTCTTTAGATGCCTCCTTTTCAAGTTTCCAAGTTTAAAATTCGAAACATTTTATCCATTTACAGACACATTTGGGCTTAGAAGATTGAAATAGAAGATTAGCACTTTTCATGACAGAAAACTTGGGTCATTATTAGTGGAGTGGTCAGGAACGTGACCACATTTTTTCATGGGTTAGAGTCTTAATGCCATTGAATATCTGCTGTATAGATAGGTGCAGGTTCATTGAATTGATCGAGACTCAAAATCTTTGCATCGAAAGCACCCATTGTGTGGTGAGAATTTTATGGAAAAATAACCTTTGCTGCTCCATATCGCACAAAACCTGCAACTGCAACTGATGTTTAGAGAAAAATATGACTAAGTATAGAAATGTAGTAAATATGACAACTAACCTCAGTGTTTGACTGTGGATTATTACACATGCAACAAAAGATTGTGTATGCATTTTTGAAACGATTATTGAACTGCTAATGTGGCCGTGGTAGCCAAGTGGTCAAGGTATCGTACCGTTGCTGGAAAGTCACGAGTTCGACCCCAGTACCACTAAAGACCCACCGTGTAGGGGCGCGATGCACGTTAAATCTGTCGTTCCTCTTCCCATTGGTGTGGTATGGAGGTTAGTTAAGGAAGTGCCAGCTCAAGTGTCGTCCCCGTCACTTGACTATGGTTCAAAATTACGTGGACTCCATCGCCAGACGTTCTCGAATAGCTCTGATAGAGTGACATTAATGTTCACACACTTACTTCGTAATTTTGTGTCTCGATAACTGTCAAGGATGACACCTCCCTCTCCTAACTGCCACATCCCATTGATGAGGGGATGTTTGAGCCTTATACCCGTTTAAGCCTTATTTTGATTTTCAGTGGCAATAGAACACAAACTCGCGGCACGCCGGCTATGAGTTTAAGAATCAATAGGCCACCGTGGCTACAAATCGAGTTTTATGTGTGTACGTCAATTATTGTGGAGTGAGAGGATATAAAAGTAGTCACCCTGTTCAGCTACTCTAGAGATTTTGCCGACTGATCTCGTAATTTTGAACCATGGTCAAGTGAAGAGGGCAACTACTAGAGCTCTTTGGTGTGTTATAGAAGTTACTAGTGCTAGTAATCGTACTGTCACATGTATGGTGCTCAAAGCTACGGCTAACGATAGGTGTCACTTAGCCCTTTGTCATGATGAATTTCGTGGGCCTCGATCTGGCCTTTGCCGATCAGGTGGCATTAGTAACAACAACAACTAGTGCTCGTAATTTCCACACCACACCGTGACCGCGGTAGCCTAGTGGTCAAGGTATCGGATCGTGGCTGGCGTGTCATGGATTCAAACCCAGTACCCCTAAAGACCCACCGTGTAGGAGGAGACGCATGTTAAATCTGTCGAGAGCTCAAACATCCTCCCGTTGGTACGGTGTGGTAGTTAGGAGAGGGGTGCAAGCTTAGGTGTCGAGATCCTCACGGAACTATAATTCAAAATAAGGAGGTCCTTTGCCAAAAGCCCTTAGTGTAGCTGAACAGTGTGACGTTAATATTTATTCAGCTCACTCCCTCACTCACTTTACACCACACTAAAGGGAGGACGTTTAAGCTTCCACATATTTAACGAGCATCGTCCCCCTCTACACGCCGGGTCTTCAGAAGTAAGAGGCTCGAACTCATGACACAATGGCCACGAGTCCGTTACCTTGACCACTAGGCTACAGTAGTCCCAATTATTGTAGAAGGTGTAGCACTTTCAAATAATCTTAGATGTTTTTAAAATTTAAAAACATAAATGATTTTTTTTTGGCGTTTTGAGTTAAAATCCTGTTTTGTTATTGTTACTAATGCCACCTGATCGGCAAAGGCCTGGTGGCCGCGGTAGCCGAATGGTATAGGTATCGGACCGTGGTTTGCCTTGTCACGAGTTCGAACCCAGTACCACTAAAGACCCGCCGTGTAGGGCAGCAATGCACGTTAAATCGCTCGAGAGCTGAAACGTCCTCCCGTTGGTGTGGTGTGGTAGTTAAGAGAGCGGATGCCAGCTCAGGTGTCGTCCACGTCACTTGACCATGGTTGAAATTACGTGGTCCGTCGCCAAAAGCCCTCGTGTTGCTGAACAGTGCGACGTTAATATTCAATCAATCAATCGGCAAAGGCCTGATCAAGGCCAACTAAATTCATCATGACAAAAGGCAAAGTGACGTCTGTAGTTATCCGTAGCTTTGAGAACCTTATAGATGACAGAACGATTTAGCTCGGTATCACCCCAATTTTGAGGGAGAACACCCTGGACGTGGTCATAGGCCTCCCACATCTCTTCCCCTTCCACCCACCTCACAAGAGGACATGCAGCTGGACGGCTATTTAAAGTACCCCCATGCCGCGAAGGCACTATACATTTACAAACATCCATGTCTTCTTCGGGATTCGAACTCAGGCCCAACGATACAGCAGTCAGAATCGCTCACTATACGGGATGGGTGACAAAAATCCTTTTTTACATATTGCAGGTACCTTAATTAAAAGGGGGGGGGAGGAAACGTGAAAACCTTTAAATCAAAAAAATTTATTTTAATTACTTTTTCCCCCCCCCCCCCCTAAACATGCCAAAATTCGTCGAAACCACTGAAGAATCGTGGCTAGGTGATCATTGTGGTGTGTGTGTGGATCACCAGTCAATAAATATTCAACTCAAAGTAATGCGCAGTATTATTTCGGGGATACATCTGCTGACAAAATGAGGCTATAGATTCTTCTCATCGCTTTCAGTCTTTCAATACATCAAACACACCGAACCGTCTCTTACCCAATTATAAAGCCATAATTAAATCTAAAGACTATTTTAGCTAGGAGTAAATGTTGGATATATTTAACGGTACCTTGCTTTCGGCGATAATGCACATTTATTGAATTTGTTTACGTAAAAGTGACTCGGATCGTTGCATGCTGTCATTAGTTACGGTATACGAGAATAAATGATATTTAAGTTCAAATAAAAAGCAGATGTAGCATGTTACGCACGCAAACTATGATCCATTCTCTAATTACATTTCACTACTCTTCCGAGCAATGGTGAAACATAAGGATATGTTTCTAATACCTTTTAAAGAGGATATGTAAACAGGTTCGACTACAAGAGCAAAAATGACCTAAGTCGAGAATCTAAAAGAACTTAATAATGACCAAGATAATCTGAAAAAGGATCTACAAAATTCCAAATGTCATATCGTTAAATTGATTTAGTTGTCACAGCATTAAACAGAATTGGCAAATGTAAATATTTAACGGCGAAAAATGTATCACACATACTTTACTTTCCCATACATTAAAATTTCAGAAATGTAGTTAACGTGTTTCAAAAGTGAGTGTTATTTTAACCCTTTAGGCGATTCGCCCGAACGAGGAATTTAAAGTCAGCCTCAACTGGTTTACCCGTACGCTCGCTGTACGAGCATTGTGTGAGATAATTTCTTTCTTTTATTTGTGCTTAATTTTAATTCTTATGGTATATTATTTAGTACTAGTACTTTGAAAGAGTGATGTAGTTTGTGTATGGTACTGAAGTGACTTTCTTCCGGTATTTTTTTGTGTGTGTGTGTTGAAGGTGGAAAATAGTATCGTGTTTAGTAATAAACAATAAAAAAATTTACCCTTTATTTGCTCTTGGAACATTTTGAGTAAAAAAACGACCATTTAAGGAGCTAACGTCCCACTATAAAGCAACACGAGAGCTATTAGAGATGGATTGGGTAATTCTGAACCCTGGACAAATATCGAGGACATCACCCGAGATGGCACAACCTTCTGTAATATTCCACACCCTGCAAATCGAAGGACTGAGTCTCGCCTGATTTATTGATCATCAGCTTCTCTACACAGATGGTCTTCAGTGTCTCTAGGCTTGAACCCGTGACGCTCCGGTCAGAAGTCCGTGACCATAAACACTCGGGGCCACAAGGTGTTTCAAAAGTTTGTTTTGTTTTGTTTTTGTAGACGCGTATTACGTAGTGCTTAGACAAAAAAAGAAACCTTTTTCATTTTTTTTAAAGAAATTAAACTGTGCGGTGTATTCTTTTTATTTTTGCAAATTTATTAGGTGGAAAAAGTTTATTGATGGTTTGATAGGTAGCATTGCACTAGAAACTATACCTGGAATGACTACCTTCCTCTTCTAGAACTATGATACCTGGCTGAATACCTTCCTCTCCTAACTTAAACACCACTTGAAGACTTAGACTCAGTTTTTTTCTATGTATTTATATATATTACTATAGCTGTTATTCCTCAGTTGCAGTAAACCAGCGGCCGAAATCTCAAATTTGAGAATAGTGTTTTCAGCAGGTCCAAGTACTGATTGTTAGTTAGTGTTATATTTACGTTACACTCTAAAGCTGCATGAAGCTTTGGGTAACGAGCCTCATAATTTTGAACCAAGGTCAAGTGACGAGAATAACACCGAGCTGGCACCCCTCTCCCCTAACCTCCACTGCACACCGATGGGAGGAGGTTTCAGCCTCGACAGATTTAACGAGCAACAGCTAATCTATACTACAGTGCTTCAGTGACACTAAGCTCAAATTCATGACCCGCCAGTTACGAATCCGTTACCTTGACCACTAATCAACCACGACCACCCTAGCCGTGTTAAAGTGTTTAAGTTGGAATGGTGTGCAATATGAGCGAATACTAACGTCGCATTGTTCACACGAGGACTTTTGGCAACGCATCTCGTAATTTTGAACCAAGGTCAAGGAATGAGGACGACACCTGAGCTGGTATCACCTCTCCTAACTACCACACCATACCAAAGGGAAAATGTTCGATCTCTCGACATTTTTAACGTGCATCGCTTGCCTACACGGCGGGTCTATAGTGATACTGGGCTCGAACTCATGACATGCCAGACTCATGATGACATGATACCTTGACTACTCGTCTGCCACGGAATGGTGTGCAGATCTTGAGAATAGAGTATCATCTCAGATGTCATCCTCGTCATTTGACCATGGTTCAAAAGTAGAAGGACTGTCACCAATAATTTTCGTGATGCTTTTAATTTTGACGTTAATACGCAACCAATAAATGATTATATATATATATATATATATATATATATACAGGGTGTATCTAAACTCTACGGCAAAACTTTAAGGGGTGATAGAACACATCAAATAGGAAACTTAAGGTCCCAAACGTCTTCCGAATGAGATAGGTGCCATTAAAGTTAAGGATCCGAAATTTCAAATGATTATAAAAAACAGAAAAATGGGTCGATTCGTTAGCGGTTTTCGCTAAAAATATTTTTTTTGTCAGTATTTTCTTGAAAAATAAACTTTAAAGATAAAGCTCAAAATATGTCGATAGAGGGCACTTTAGACTTTCGAGTAACGAACAACTATTTTTTACCGTTATTTTTTGTATCACATTAAATGCTTTCAAAAGATTAGACTTAAATTTAAATTTTGAGCTTAAAATTTGAATGGTTGGGGGTGGTTAAGTAGCGCAAACGGAATTGTGTTTAGGAGGGGAAATTTGAAACTCCCTTCCCTCTGAACAGAGTTCAGTTATTCCCGATCTTGGTGTCGTAAGACGGTGTCGATGACCAGGCAGCAACTACTGCCTTCTACACGTAAAGTAAACGAGAGAGGGATGACAAAATTTTAAAAAATTATTCATTATAGACATGAGCAACTTTTCTGCTCAAAATAAAAAGAAACAATTTGGTGTACGCACGTAGTGATTATAAATGAAGGTTGAATGAATAATGACACGTAGAAAATGGTACACGCATGATTTTCTTGCGGAATCACAAAAACTGCTCGAAAAAGTGCCCACCAGCAAAGATGCAAGTCTCACACCACCGGCGGAGGGACTGTCGAACATTAGCAAATACGCCTGCTACGACGGCAATCCTCGCAACCAGGGCCTCGTCAGAGTAACAAGACTCTTCATATGACCCCAGAGGAAGAAATCTAGGCAGGAGAGGTCAGGCGAGCGTGCTGGCCAATTTACCGGACCACCCCACTCAATCCATCGCCCTGGATATGCTGTATCCAATGCATTTCACACATCTGCGCTGAAGTGTGCAAGCGCTCCGTCATGTTGGAACCACATACGAGCCTTTATGTTGGCTGGAACACTTTGCAGTAGAACTTTACATCCTTACATACAATTATCACCGTACAGTTAAATCCTTGTGTACTACACTTCGCATGCAAATAGGGTGATTTGCATAATCAGATATTTCGACGGGAGAAATTGTTCATGTTTGTTATGAATAACTTTTTTATTTAATTTTGTCATCCCTCTCTGGTTTATTTTACGTTTAGTAGATAGTAGCTGCTGCCTAGTCTAAGACCGAGCATCGAAGATCGTGAATAATTGAACTGTGTCCAGGGAAGGAGGTGAGTTCAAATTTCACCACCTGAACACAATTTCGTTTACGCTGTTTAACCACCTCCAACGATTCAAATTTTCAGCTCAAAATTTAAGTTTAAGTCTAAGCTTTTGAAAGCATTTAATGTGATACAAAAAATAACATTAAAAAATAGTTGTTCGTTACTCCAAAGTCTAAAGCGCCCTCTATCGACATTTTTTTAGCTGTATCTTTAAAATTAATTTTTCAAGAACATACTGACGAAAAGAATAATTTTAGCGAAAACCGCTAACGAATCGACTCATTTTTCCGTTTTTTATAATCGTTTGAAATTTCAGACCCTGAACTTAAATGGCACTCATCTGCTTCTGAAGACGTTTGTGTGTGTGGGACCCTAAGTTTCCTATTTACTTTTGTTTATCTTAATTTGTACTGTCACCCTTTAAAGTTTTACCTCAGAGCTTAGATACACCTTGTATATATATATATAACCAAACCTCTCAACAATCATCTTTGTAGAATAAGGACTCGAAGCCATAGCTTGACTTTTAAGTAACTATTGAGTTCATGATCATGCTCCTAGATATATGAAACATCTTTAATAAGTAAGCAAGACAGTTCTCCTTGCAACAGTACTTTATTTTTTGTTTACTTCAAATGAGCTGCCTTTTGGCAGCTAAGCCATTTTCAGACCCGGTAAGTCCTCAAGAGTTGAAGCCAATTCTATGGTGGCACCATGTAATACAAGCTACCATTAACAAACTTGTACGTTGGAATTAATTTTGAATTCAAGCTCTCATCGAATGTTAAACATTGCCGTAATTTAATCTTTGCCGAGAGTACCAGAGCCAAATTGGTACTCAAGAGATCTTTCACATGCCACATAATTATACGGTATGCTTGCTTACTCGTTTTACATTCCGAAAATCTATGGACTCCAGTCGGGATGAAATCAGCAACCTTAGGCTTACTAAGGGGGAACGCTACCTTAAAGCCATCGAGCGGACTATAACAGTGATGAAATGATGGAAAGCTGCTCAAGCACTAAAACAATAGTAAGAATAATAAAAGAAGATAAAGTTTAACCCCGCTACGTGGGATTTCCCATAAATAAAGAATATACTTTTCTTTATTCGTATCTAAATTAAAATAAAATATGTAAAAAGAAAGAAAGAACGGAAAATAAAAACTTTTTCGGAAAATTTGAACAAAATTATAAAGGAGAATATATATATATATATATATATATATATATTAAAAAATCTGTCATATAATTTATAAGATATATAACATTTCTTTTTTCAGTTAAAACCATTCTCTGATAAATAAAGAAAACATAATACTTTCCATTTAAACACGAAGAAATACAAATCTCAGTTCAAAGAATCCTAAGTCCTTTCTCTGTAAAAATTTTTTTTAAATGAAAATGCAGAAATGAATATTTTAGTATGTCATATCACACAAAGGCATAATCTCTTCCAATAAAATAGAACTCCGATTAAGAGAAATGTGGAAAGAAAGCATCACACAGATGAAAACACTTCTTTGACTAAGTGATCCTGGAGCCATAAAGTAGGAAAGCATACAATAGAAAAATTAAACCTCTCTCACACACATTTGAAAATAAAAGACCGTTAAAAAGTGCAAACGAGGTAGCTTCAGGTATGGGATTTTAGAATTACAATACCGAAATTTATTTTTCCCGAGTGGAGAAATAAGAATGAAGAGAGTTTTATCATATCAAGAGAGTTTTAATCAGAGCTAAGAACCTACAGAAATGTTTTTTAGTATTCACATAATATTACCCAAATAAAAATGATTTAATTTGATTGGTTATTAACGCCATAACATTAATAATGCGTCACCCAAAAGCTGCACGAGAAAAACTTGCTACAGAACTTGTTAATTTTGAACTTGGTCCATACACGACACCTTATTTGGTGCCTTTCTTCAAATTTCCACACCACACTTAAGTACAGACTCTTTTATTTTTAATTTCGTATGGGGCTGAGGATTGGTATTTTAACATTGCAGACCTAGTACATTCCCCAATACCTGGTACCTCTTTTCAGTGTGTTACCATATACGTGGTAGACCAATCACCGCAAATAATTTTGACTTCCGGTTTCCTCCTCAGAGGGAGGTCCCTGAGCTCCGATGGTGCGAAATCGTACTAGAAATTTATTTTGCTGAGAGCAGCCAAGCCAAACAAGCACTCAAGGGATCTTTTATATGCTGCATAATCATACGACATGGACATTGGGGATTTTCTTCGACCAAATACACCACTCAGCTGTCTAGTGAAGAATCTGAACCTCAGCAATTTGACGTCACACTCCAAGGCAACATGAGAACTGTTGGCAACAAATGTCGACATTTTTAGCTATGGTTAAGTCACGAAGACTGCGCTTAAACTGGAATTCTCTCTCCTAAATTCACACCATGTCAACGTGAGGATCTTCATCAACGACAGAGTTACAGTGTATGAGTCCTACTACACGACGGGTATTCAGTGGTACAAGGACTCAAACCCGTTACTCGATAACACCAGTCACGAGTAAGTGATCATGACCACTAGGCGATTGCGGTCACAAATACGAGAGCATTCAGAGTGTTGATGATTTTCTAGAACACTAAATTACAAGGATTACATTATTGTCAGGATTATTATAGCCCATGAAGCATTTTCAGCCAAGTTAACCTCAACACATCCAGTAATTTACTAATATCTAAGTGCATCATTCAAATATTTTTTTTAAATTTATCTGCGGTCTATAAAAGGAAAAGGAAAGAACTTGTGGTGGTCTCCACTAAAGGACCGACTTTTTGTTAAGGATCTAATGATTTCCGAACGGTAGCATAGCTTCACATGGGAAAGTACCCAAGACAAGACAATATCGAAACTTAAGATCGAGGGCAAGTCAACCCCTGTGTTCTAGCTGGTGAAGTTTCCATACCAATCTACGGCTTTAAATTCCACCGCATAAGGGGTGACAAGGACCAATGACATAATGGTAATGCCAGATACGTCCAAACAGAAATGATTTAAAGTCACGTGTCTCTTTTGAAAGCGTTACATATTCCACCTTTAAAGAGCCATGGAAAGGAGAAACCCACACACTCTAAGAGACATTCCTTGACTCTCCCTGACTGACTCTCAGACTCGCTTCCAGATTGACTTGTAAGCTCTAGCACCTACGATGATCCCTCAAGATACCAGGTAATGAGCATCAGGAGTGTCTTACGCAGCCATCATGTCAATAATTCAGACTGAAGCATCCTCTGACCGCCAGGACACACCGGAGGGTTGGACAAAACTAATTAAAAAGGATGAGGTTGGTTAGATAAATATGGTTATTTTGATTAAGATAGTTAAAGAAGGTTAGGGCTATCTAGGTGCACATCACTCTGCTCATCAAGCCTCACTAGAAAGAAGAAACACACCTCGGGCATTTCGAAGTCATACTTCCATATTTCTTCTAAAGAAAATAAGAGAGAGTGTCTGATTGGTTAAATTACAAAGAATTTCATATAAATTGTAGGGTAAATTCAAAATGTTTAAGTGTTGTAAATTACACTTTGTATTGAATGCAATTTATGTATTATCTTTAAATGTGATAAAACCTTTAAACTGATGGAAAAAATTTCAGCGTTATAATGATTATCTTTCAGTACTTTTAAGACCATGGTGACCTGGTGGTCCTTATCTCAAATTTGAGGCCGGAGATATTTCTGTCGAGCTATATGTTTGCGTATTTGATTCCGGGTTTACCTTAAGGCGCTTCTCGTAAGGGGTCCAGGGTTCAACATCTTTCTTGTAGCAAGGGGTGGAAGTTAAGGCAAGGAGATGTCTGTTCAGTTTTCAGCATTATTTCCTGACCATGAATTGAAATTATGCGGCCAAATGGAAACTGTTGTAATATTGCTTCTAAGACAGACGTGAATGAATATTTATATTTTAACTTTCCCTTTTTGTAATAAAGGAAATAACTTGTTTAGTTTATATTTTCTTTACTTTTTAACGTTTTCTTTTCATTGTAATAGAAATTAATCTAGTATTCCGTTGTCAGACTCTTTGACAAATAAAATTGCTTTTACAAACGCAAAATCAGCATTTCTTCAAAATAAAAAAAGTTCAGTCAAAATGTGGAAAAGTAAAAAAAGCGCCTTAACCTTTCAGCGGGCAGTGGCTAATAGGTCTAGCCATATATTAAAAAACTTTTCTCCAAGTGGGTGTTGGATATTTTGTCTATCCATATGCGTTAATTGAAGCTAGAACGCATAAAAATCAATACAGATGCCAACACGATACCTTTTTACGCATTTCATGCCCTCTGATGGGTAGTTAAAAACAGTTTTTCTCGGTGAAAATCTACAAGTTGTATTTTGATTACTATAAATAAAATTTCTGATCTGTAAAAAAAATTACGTGGATAAATTTCCACTTATAAAATTTCTTTTATATGTGGATAGAGGCTCTATCCACTGCCCACATAGAACAGAAAAATGACCTTGAAATTTTCGCTTTTCCACTTCGAGAGAGAGCACTCAGAATCACGTGAAGATGTTGGGGGTAGGGAATATAAATAAAACTTTATTTACAATATGTGGTACGAGATACTAGGGTTCGGAAATCTTTCATTATAACTTTTATGTGTGTACCACAGTGAATTCAAGCAATTGGTCCTACTTGCTTTTTGAAAAGTTCCTCAGTGCTCAGCTTATCAAATTTGTGAAATAACAAAGTTAAAATATTACTTTATTTCTATCTTTTTATACTAAAATTAAATAATGTATAAAATGTGGATATACACCAATTTCAATGTATATTTTAGTAAGTGTTCTATGATTTACAATTATTCTATTATTATTTTATTACTCTTATACCTTGTATTTAATTGTTACTCTGAAATAGTTAATAGCATAAATGTTGATTTTTCATAAAAAGTTTATTGTGATATGATTCATTATTTCTGTCCTGAAAAGTAAGTTAAATGTTTCAAGTGCGTAGTGGCTCTAACGTCTAGCCACCACCCAGGAAAAAAAACCCTCGGTTAGATATTTTTTTTGTGACTAAATAATGTTTATGGACGATGAGAGCATTACATTTATCAAGTACGTTATCACAGAAAATTTTACTTCAGTTGCGTGCCCGTCAATGAAAATAATCAAATGGATTATCCTAATTTCTTTATTTTCTCATTTATAAGTACGAGCTATAATGATAACTTCTAGAACACATTCAGTTGTTTTGAGCTTTGAAAAAATCCGCAGTCTCTATATTTCTTTACTCTCTCTCTCTCTTCCCTCCTTAATGTGTATCATCCTGTGGTGGACGCAAAGCGTGAATACTGTTTCCAGAAGGAAATACTCTTCTTCTCTGAAGTCTGAGATAAATTACTTCCTTTGAGCCTCAGTTAAAAGTTTTTCCACTCAAACACAGATAAATCAATCTAACGACATCTTTTTTGTCATATAACCTTTCTCTGGGAGTCAAAAAGTATTTATGTCTATGATTTGGGTAAGATTAATAAGCTACGGATTCTGCGAGTACTACTTAGGACATATCCACTATCTTCAAAGTTTTATGATTCTCAAAGTTAATTTAAATTCGATTTATTTTAAAAATAGTGCTTTGGAGACATTTTTGAAAATATATTTTCCTTATTCAAAGAGAAGTGCAGATCTACGAATTATAGATATAAAAGCAATAAAAGTTATTGAAAAATTATTTCTTTAAAATACAATTATTTAAGGAATTATTATTTGTCGATTTCTAACGGATTTATTCAGTCTGAAAATTTTATTTTCTTAGCTCTGATATATCAATATTAGAACTTTTTCTACATTTTGAAAAAAAAAGAAATTTCGAAGGGATTTATAATCGAGATTGAAGTTGAATTTGTTTTTGGTAGTTATTTAAGCAGAATCTCGAACAAAAACATTACTTAAATTTTAAAGTAAGCGAAATTTATAGGTTGAAGGATTCAGTTATATCTAATGTAAAAAATAAATAAATAAATAAAAATAAGAAAAAAATTCAGTTCAATTAATACATGTGCACTCTATGTAAGAAAATCGATCTAACAATTACATAACCAAATTCTTCAAATAAATATAAAGTGATAATGTGAAATACCGTGTACTTTCGAATATAATCCAATCCGTATATAAGAGGAAAGTACGTTTTCCTTCAAAACTGTACTCAAAATTCAAGCCTAAAAAAAAAACCCTGTAACTTTCAAACTTTTCACCATAAGAGCGAAAACTTTGGCAAGCAGATAAAAGATGTCAAACTTTTCCAATGTAATTAATTCCTGTAGAGTAAAACGTCAGACATTATAAATGACAGTTTTATTTCTGGCAACCTTGGCTGATCCTATCAGAAGGGGTGAAACACAAATAGTGATTCACCCCTTTAACACTATTTGTGTTCAGCGCCATTTTTTTTTTTGGAAAATGCCACAGAATAAATTAGTACATAGCAAGTGATTTTCAACCTGTTACCTGATCTGGAGGAAAAGATAGTTGCTTTATGATCCTAAGCAATCAAACATCCCACTAAGTGAATGGGAGTTTATATTATATATTAATATATATATATATATATATTGACTAGTTATAATTAGGTTTTATAGCAATGTGTATATATTTATGGAATATATATATGTATATGTCTTTATGTATATAAATATTCTAGACTTGCTAGAGAAAATGACAAGTCTACAAGTCTGTGGAGTTCTCCTTCCTGCTAGAGCGACATCTGCTGCATATTGGACTGCAAGACGCCTTATAACCGAGAGGACGTTGGCGGGCGTAATTTAAAAACATTTTTATATATAAAAATCCTCTGTGCGTGTGTATGTGACTAAACTCCTCCTAAATGGCAGGATAGATTTCGATGAAATTAATTTTTTGTGCGGGTTCAAGAGTAAATTCGAGAATGGTTTAGAATCGCAATTCGGTCCGATATCGCAATTAGTTAAAAAGATATTAATTAAAAACATTCAAAATATACAACTCAACATTCACCTGCATTGTTGTAACAACATTATTGTTATAAAAAAGACTAATTTGGCGTCGAAAATCGATTTTCAGCCAAACTGGCCAAACCGGGTCTTTATTGTTACAAAAATGCAGACGAATAATGCTTTTTAGCATTTTTAATTAATATCTTTTCAAATAATCTTTATATATAAAAATCTTCTGTGCGTGTGTATGTGACTAAACTCCACCTAAACGGCTGGGCCGATTTTGATGAAATTTTTTGTGTGGGTTCAAGTGGATTCGAGAATGGTTTAGATTCACAATTCGGTCCAATATCGCAATTAGCTAAAAAGATATTAATTAAAACCAGTTTTAATAACCAGTTTTGGGCGCCAACTTTGATTTGTCTGCATTGTTGTAACACTGTTATTGTTACAACAATGACAAAAGATGACATCAAAAATCAGTTTTCAGCCAAAATGGAATTTCATGACGTTGCTCTACTGACTGTATTAATTAACTTTGTTTAAAAAATAAATGCTTTTAACATGTGATTAACTTAAGGTATCCGACTACTTTCGGAACCGTGATTTTGCAAAAGAGTATAAATGGATAATATTTATGATAGTTAGTGTCACTTAGATTAGAATACATGTATAAAATTGTTTTAAGGACATTATGACAAAAAAAATTATTTAAATACAATATTTCTGTAAAAAATTAACTTAGAATACCCTTCTTTCAAAATATTCTCCTTTTGTGAAAAATGCTTCTATTATAATTATATTTTGCCTGTATATAGCTCAGACCTCTGTACAGAGGCTCAACTAGAATTTTTGAAATATATAACTTAGAAGTGGGTTTATCCATGTTTTACGACAACAGTGGGGAGAAATTTTAAGAAAAAAACGCCAATAATTATTTCAATGGGTTGTAACTCTGAAAATAATGTGAATTTTTCAACAATCATAGTTGAGCCTTTGTACAGAGGTCTGAGCTATACAGGCAAAATATTATAATAATAGAAGCATTTTTCACAAAAGGAGAACATTTTGAAAAAAAGGTTATTCTAAGTTAACTTTTACCGAAATATTGTTTTTAGATATTTTTTTTGTCAAAATGTGTGTGTGTGTTCTTAAAACAATTTTATACATGTGTTCTAATCTAAGGGACACTAAATATCATGAAAATTATCCATTTATGCGCTTTTTTAAAATCCTGGTTTCGAACGTAGTCGGATACCTTAAAATATATTATTAAAATCTCAATTTCTACAATGTTTTAAATTTTTCTAATTTAAATTCCTAAAAAAAAGATAAAACTGTTTTTCAAGTAGATTGGTACATTTTTTTAACCTTTTCCAACGCTGCCAAGTTAATTTGAAACAAATTATTGTAAAACTTCGAAAAAAAAAAATTTGGAATTTTTTAATTTAAAAAAAAATTCTGCTTTCTGTATACAAAAAATATTTTTAAATAAGATGTATTTTTTCCGCCTTGGGGAGCCGTAATAATACAACGAAAAAAATTAGAAAAATCGCCAAATGCCAGTAATAGTTAATCTTGGGAAAGCTACCTCAGAACTCACGAGTTTGAGCGCTTATAGCGTACATGCGGAAAAAACACTTACGGAGATCATATGTAAGTAGATAAAAGATTTTTCTGTCAGTAAAAGATGTTTTCTTTTTGAATGTTTTTTTCCTTTTATAATGAGTGTTAATAATGAATTTTCCAGTAATTTTTCAAATCCAATTTATTAGTTTGAATTTTAAGTATTCACACATTGTAAAATAATTAAAATATGATCTTATTTTTTATAATGCATCGCAACTGATAGTTTTCTTTTAGAGAAATAATTTACTGAAAAACCTTAAAATATAGAAAAATACTGCCCTGTTTTTATTAAATAGTACTATTTCCTTTTAAATGTTTTTTTATACAAGGAATGTAAACAAGTTTTTAGGCTCCCCCTCCCATAGTTCTTTTTTCACAGTTACATATATTTAATCGAAAAATCAAACATTCAGATAAAAGCAGTCGTTTCATAGCTAACGGATTCATAACTTCATATTTTTTTATTCATTATTTAACGAAAATTGATGTGAATTAATGTATTTTTTAAGAATCAAAGTTATATTGCGTTTTATTATTTATTACTACATTATTTATTTAATAATAAATTCGTACAATGTCTGTTTTCTTGAGAACAAAACTGAATTAGTTTTGTAAATTTTTAATCGAAAATAGAAATTTGAAAAAAAAAAAAACCTCCTTCCCCCCCGCGCAAACCCCCGGGGGGGGGGGAGTTATACTTAAAAAAACCCATGCAACACTGGGCTGAACGGATGGAAAAGAAACCTGTCTGACAAAGATAAGAAGTGGAAGAAATTTATGAAAAGGGGATTTAAATGAGATAAATGTAGAAATAACTCACGTCGTTCAGTAACACGCACACACACAGAAGTACTGATGTCCAGAGAGAAAGGGAAAATTTCCATGGGGATAAAATTGTACCCACGGAAAAAGCCCTTGCAATGCCGAGCTAAGTGGCAAGAAAACAGACCCGCCCGACAGGACAAAGATGTGGAAGTAACTTCGAAAACGAGTATTTTAATGACATATATAGAAATCACACGCACACCAAGAAGCCCTGACACTGAAAAGGAAGGGGAAACTTCCAAGGTATGTGAGTGAGTGAGTGAATATTAACGTCGCATTGTTCAGCTACACGAGGGCTTTTGGCGACGGACCACGTAATTTTGAATCATGGTCAAGTGACGTGGACGACACCTGAGCTGGCACCCCCCTCTCCTAACTACCACACCACACCAACGGGAGGACGTTTCAGCTCTCGACAGATTTAACGTGCATCGCTGCCCTACACGGCGGGTCTTTAGTGGTACGGGGCTCGAACTCATGACATGCCTGCCATGGTCCGATACCTTAACCACTGGGCTACCGCAGCCCTCCAAGGTATAAAGCTGTACACTTGTAGAAACCCGTGCAACGCCGAGCCATCCAGCTAGTATATATATATATATATAAATCTTCTGTGCGTATGTATGTGACTAAACTCCTCCTAAACAGCTGAACCGATTTTGATGAAATTTTTTTGTGTCTGTTCTAGTGGATTCGAGAATGGTTTAGATTCACAATTCGGCTCGATATCGCAATTAGATAAAAAGATATTAATTAAAAACTTTAAAAACATTCAACTCAATATTCACCTGCATTGTTGTAACAACGTTATTGTTTTAAAAATGACGTAAGTTGGCGTCGAAAGTTAATTTTCAGACAAACTGGCCAAACCGGATCTTCATTGTTACAAAAATGCAGACGAATCATGCTTTTTAGCGTTTTTAATTGATATTTTTTCAAATAATTTATATATATATAATTCTTCTGTGCGTGTGTATGCGACTGAATTCTTCCTAAACGGCTGGACCGATTTTGATGAAATTTTTTTTGTGGGTTCAGGTGGATTCGAGAATAGTTTAGATTTACAATTAGGTCCAATATGACAGTTAAAAAGATTGTGACGTCTCTTGCGTTCTTCTTCTAACATAACTCCTAAGTTCTTTGACGGCCACGATTAATGGCAAAACTTTTCCAACCCAATACCAAGAAGAGAAACAGAACGAATATGCAAATGGGATATACTTTAAAAGGATAGAAGGTTTGGTGAGATAGGACGGCAAGCCTAGAGATAACTTAGTACGGAATTGTTCGGAATAAATGTTAGACGTCCTACAGCTCTGGAAGAAGGATACGCTCATCGTCATTAATAAGATTAATAATAAGAAGGATTAAGAAAGCCTGAGTATTCTCTCCCACAAATAACATAATAAAAATATCTTCAACCTAGGAAGGAAGCTGACTCTATAAAAGGTAATATTTTGTATAGGAAGTTAGATTAGATAGTTAAATTATTATAATTAAGATAAGTGATCTAGTTGTGCCATCTGACTTGAATTTTCAGTTTAATTGGTGGCTTATTCTCACTTAAAGAAAGTTGTTATTTAGAATTAAGTAATTTAAGTTATTCTTAATAAAAGTTGTGTTAAGAATTATAAAATGTCTCATCATTTAGATAATCCCACACCTCTAGCTTACGCGAATCACCCAAGACATAGTTATCACAGGATGGCTATGTCTCAAGATATTAATTAAAAACCTTAAAAAGCATAGTTGTTTTACTCCTGTGTGCTGTTTATTCTGCTAATGGGCGCAAGAAAAGAAAAAAGAAAAGAAAAGAAGGGAGAATTTTCCGATTTTTTCGCCGTTTTTAAAATTACAATCTAATTTTTCTATTAAAATCAGTCAAAAAATATTTACAGAATCGGAAAGATTATTCATTTCGCTACGATTGGCATATATCTTTATATATATATAATTATTCTGTCCGTGTGTATCTGACTGAACTCCTCCTAAACGGCTGGACCGATTTGGATGATATTTTTTGTGTAGTATCATGTGGATTCGAGAATGATTTAGATTCACAATTCGGTCCGTTATCGCAATTAGTTAAAATTGCACCAAACTTATGTAAGGGCGCACGATTGTTCATAAAAAAAATCATGGGTAATGTTCTTGAGGCCACTATTTTGAGCGGCAAACTTCAAGGTGAAGTACTTCTACCACAGATCCCAATGATTCTTTCAGACTCACCTACCCATTCAAATGTTTGCAATTCCCAATTCGCTTGGCATTTGCTATGACCATTAATAAGTCACAAGGTCAAACCATGACAGTTTGTGGCTTAGATTTAGAAAACATTTTCCCATAGAATGAAAATAGGTTTAAAAAAAATGTAAGGTCTTACAAAAAATGATGCTATATTAAAATTTTACGAGTTCTTTACTACGTTCGTTAAAAATGTAGTCGTACAGAAATTTTTGGGAGTAGAAATTATATTAACGCCACACTTTAATTTAAAACAAGGGTTATTGTCGACAGACCTCGCAATTTCGAACTTCGGTCAAGTGACGTGAATAAAAATCGTGCTGGTACCCCTCTCCTAACTACCACATCACATCATTGGATGGACATAAGGCCTCGAAAGATTTAGCGCGCATCAGGCCCCTGTACATTGAAGATCTTCCGTGGTATCAGGACTCAAATCCGCGATACTCTTGCTACAAGTTTGTGACCATAACCACTGGACCAGTGATTCCCAAAGAGGTCTATATAGACCTCCAGAGATCAATGACGACCTGCAAGGAGTCCACGACAGCAAAATAATAATTTGTGGGTCCATGAGGTGTAAATTGGGGTCTATGATAGTGGTTCTCATTAAACTGGATCGTGATTTTAATTTTAAAAGAAAATTTAATTAAACGGGAACCAGATTTTACAGTTTTAACAGATTTATTTACTAAATTTAATAAAGTTAATTTCCATTTATAAGATGACAGCATAAATTTTATCAAAACAAGGACCCTCATTTCATGCCAGAATAAAACTAAAGGAGTATAATATTGGACGACGCAAAGTTTTCCAGTTTCTCAAATGGCCACAGACAAACAATCTGCCAGGAAAATGGCATTTTAACCTACGTTCAACATCTAACTTCCCTTTATTCAGAATTTGAAACTAGGGTTGAGAATGTTTTGACTATGATAATTACCACAAAAGGCGATGAATTCATACGTGGTCACACTGAAAGTCACATTACAAGAGGTGATCGGAATGGGCAGTAACGGAGATCTTAAAGTAAAGCTTAGAAACGGATGTCAGCAATTATGGCTTTAAAAAGACATATCAATTATTTATCTCGTATTATGGAATAGTGGGAGAAAATTTTTCATCACTTTTCACTAGTGTGAAGCATTTTCAGCACCGGTTGTCGACTGGACACGACTAAGCAAGGAAATTTAAGGTTTAACCTAAGATTGATGACAAATGTTGAAATTTTTTGTTATTGAAGCACCAGATTCATCCCTATCATTATAAACATTTGTTTGTTAATCAATTATTTTATGAATCAATTAAATTTTAATTTAATTAGCATGCGTTTCTTAAGTTTTAAACTCTCTCTATACTTCACTTCAGCTATAAATTTAAATCTTTTAAAGTAAGTATCTCTGTGTCAGCTATCATAAACATATTTAAGCTGATACATTTGCAAAAATTCAACAGTACGTAAGCAGGGGTCTACCCAAAACCCAAAAACATGACAAGGGTCTATGAGACAAAAAAAGTTTGGGAACCTCTGCTCTAGACTACTGGGACTGCAAGAAATTTTTGGAGAACTAAGGTAAATTATTTTGTTTTACATCTATGCTGAATATCTTCATTATTTGCCCGAAATTTTATTTACTTTTTGAATTCATACTAATATACAATACAAGATTTTATATAGACGCCTAACTATCGTTTAAAAAAAATGGATATCAATTTTTTTCCATCTTTCCGGAATTTTTGAAAAAAAAAAGCCTGTCATGCAGTTTGTTTCATTTGGCGTTAGGCATTTCTCTACACATTTTACAACCTAATCCCAGCTAGATCATAAAACGAAATCTGTCAGTGATCATTACTTCGTCGCCAAAAACATCGCCAACGCGTGAAGAAGAGAAGAGTTCTTGCGGCCGTCTCAGCGCATGAGTAGTGGCACTCTTTACCAAACACCCCAGAGCGATGCAACAGTTGCGGGGGATCTCAGTTCCAATTTATCACTCCATCCAGTGATGCGGGGGAGAAAGATGCTCTGATGTGAAAGACGACTCTCTCTTTGGAATCGGTAATATCTCTCGCTTCCTTGCTTTTCTCCATCTCTTTTTCTCTCAACGCTTGCGCTTTGGTGACGTGTACGGTTCGGTTTATTCCCGTATTGGGACTTTTTTTTTCTTTTTTGATTGATGTGATTCGTATTCTAAGGTTCGAATTAAATTTTTATTGCAAACCAATACATTTATTTTATAATTGATGTTTGAATTTTATATAGTTGGTAAAGAAGCTATAATATTTTTAGAATGAAATTAAAAAGGTTTTTAGATATTGGGTTTGGGTTAATTTATTGTGCATCTTTGTAAATAGTTGAAAATATTTGATTAATGATCTAAAATAAAACACAGCTATTTTTCTACGTAAATAGTAAATAATAAAAAAGTTGTATTTTTTAAATGAAAAGAAAAAAAAGATTTTTGATAGTTTTGTTTCATTATATGTAGATTTTAAATAAAATTCATCATGACTGTTTAAATTTTTAGAAAAAGTTATGATTTTAAAAAAATGTATTATTCTGTCTCTTTCTAAAAATAAGTTTACAAAAAAATCACATATATTTTTTTTAAAGAGGATATCTTACACATTGGTAAAATTAACGCTGGTTTGCAAATGAAATTTTGATCAGGAATTTAACCTGTCAGTAGTTCGTGATTTTTCTCTAAGCTTTTGTAATTTATTTAAATTATAAGTTGAAATAAAAATTTCAGAAAAAATATGAAATATTTTTTAAGAATTTGGATAAAACAGTAATGCATGAAGAATTAGTAAATATAATTTTATTAGAAACTATACTTCTTATAATTTTTTATAATTATTATATATCTTTAAAAACGACGCAATTTTTATTATAAATAATGAAATATTTGGTATTTCTGCAAGGCATCAAAAATCTCAATTACTCCCTTGAAATACTGATTTAAATCTTTTTTTTTCAAATTTTTTACTTCGTATGCATTAAAAATGTTTACTGCTGAATTAAAACTAAGAGTTAGAGAAAATGTGATTGAATTGTAGCGTAGCACATTATTTATAATTATTTGTAATAATCTGATCCTTTATTGAGACTGAGAATGATGTAAACGTCCTAATCGGATATTTACAAAATAATATTGACATCAATTAAATTTTAAAAATGCATCTAAAATAGTTGCATTCATAAAACGTTAAAAAATCGAATCGAATCAATTTTATATTAATTTGGGATGTGAAATCAGCCAAAAAAACTTTATTATACGTTTATTAAATTAAAAATGTACTTTTTGGTACTATATGTTCGTTAATAACAAAAAAAAAAGCCTTTTAGTTTTAATATTTTAAACTTCCCTCTTTACTTTTAAATGAAGTATTATTTGAAAAGGTTTAATTATATAATTTACAAATACATTTCTTTATATTTTTTAAAAAAATATTTATGAATTTTTTAATTCAACAAATTGTAGATATTTGCAACACATTTTTAAAAACGAATTTTAATCACACTTATTATTGAATCATGGCATGTTATTAAACAGGCTATTTTCCCAAGTCTAAATAATACCCATTTAATATAAATTTCCTATGGATATCTATTCTTGTAAGAAAATATCCATTAAGTATCTGTGGTACTTTTAGCAAGTATAAATAAAAGTATAGTATAATACATTAAATATTTATTGATGAGGCTAAAATTGATCTCTGACGGAACAAAGACATAAATATGGGTGTAATTAGTTACAAATAAAAGAAATAATTGTCAACATTATTTCTCCGAAAATGATAAATAAAATCCGTTATTTATTTAATCAAATCCTGTCAATTTTTAAACGTAAGAGTTTTAACACATTGATATTTACTCCTCATATAAAACAAACTAAATTTTTATATTAACAATTAATTCTAAGCATAATATTTTGTTATCATTTATTCAATTCTTTTTGTGTCTACAATTTTGCGTATGTATTAATTTAATGAATTACTTTGTGTACTTATTAATTTTATTAACTAATTAAAATTTCATCATTTTTCTGATTCATATTATTTTGAAAAATTTATTTGATCACTTATCATTAATAAATTTATTTATTAATGTTTTTTACTTTAGTTATCTATATTATTTTATTTTCCTATTTTCATTTATTAGGTAACCATTTTTAAATTATTTACCCTGTACCTTATCTTATATATTTATTTCATTATTTTATTTTTTAATTATTTCATTTTATTTTAAGAAACTCGATGTTATTTTAAATTTATAGCACCTCAGTTAATTAATAAATAAGTTCAAACAATGCAGTGAAAAATTAAAAATTATTTACTCTGATTAATTAAAAAAATTAGAATATCAAAGGCGCTATTGATGGTTACATATTTCACTCCCAAGATTAAAATGTTTTCCACTTACAGATTTCAATATGAAGTACAAAAAATAACGCGTACTTTTTTTTAAACATAAGGAAAAGTATCACTTATTAAAGGCAAATAAAATTATATCCTTAATTATATTAAAAGTTTTTGAAAAACACATTTGTAAATAAAGAGATATTAATAATTCTCTTTAATAACTTTTTCCGAAATTATTTTTGGAGATCTTGAAAAACAAAACAAAAATGTATAAAAATATTTACATCTCATTCTTTTCCAGTAAATTAATGAAGAATTGAACCTTTTTATGCTTTTAATTAGTGTAGTGAAGAATATTTTAAACAACTTTATTTGCATAATCAAAAATACATGCCGCATTATACCATTATTGCATACTTAAATTTCTTATTCTGATTTTCATATACTGGGTAAGCAGTTATTAGCATTTTAATAAAATGTTTAACATAAATTCATTTATTAAAAAATGTGTGAATAAGTAATGGATATTTTTGGTTAGTTTGCAACATTGAAAAATGGTTTGTTAGAATTTCCTTCGTCTTATACCTATCTCTCTTGTTTTTTCTTTTTTACGTTATCATCATGAATTTTGTGTATATTCTGTTATCAATTAATTTTTGAATGTAGGCAAACAATTTATATCAATGAATTAGCAGCTTTTATCTTTTTTTTTTTGTTGTTGATGCATTAGTGTTTTGTTTGGATTTCTTTTTTCAATATAAATACATTGAAAGAGGCTCGAGCTTCTCTCGTGTGTGGGGAGAAGGGAAGAGACACTCGACATGATCCAATTAATCTATTTATTTCCCCACGAAGAACAGTCACAATTTCAACTAATAATGGTAAGAGAATGTCTCAATGTTAACCGTGAAAGTGGAACAATAACAGCAAAACTCTAACGATTAGGAGACTATCAAACTCGATCCTTATCTTAGTAAATGATCAAACCTATCATCCGATTTAATTTAATCTCAATTCAATCTGAGTGAGCAAATCGTCACTTTAAAGTTTCCTCCTAATAAGAATTAAATCACTATAATTCTAATATTATACCTTCAGTAGCAATCTCACCTGGCTCGAGTATATCTCCTCTCCTTCTCTCTCTGAAGCTAGAAAACCTCGCCTATTTATAGTAAGTTAATTTAAATATCACGATTCTCTTCTTCCGAAGGGTGGGTTGTGAATAACACGAATAGATAGCCCAAAAATTTCCCAAGAGCATTCGTTGGAAAAACGCGTATAGATCCGTTCAACATTTTTATGATATTTTATATTATCTACCTGTCTTGGTACTATACATCTTTTTTATAAATATTTCTTCATGTTTCTCCCTTTTTACCCCGAGTAACGCTGGCTACTGTATCGAAGGGTCTGGATTCGAATCACGAAAAAGGGATGTGTTTGTAAATGTATTGCTTGTGTGATATGGGGTTACTTTAAATATTAGTCGCAAGTCATCTCTAGAGTAGGTGGTAGGGTAAGAGGAGTGGGCAACCCCAGACCACTCCCTGAGGCGTGCTATCTCGGAATTGGGAGGGGGGGAGATGGAGTCAAATCGCGCTGTTACCTGCACGGTAGACAAAAACTTGCTGTCAAACGACAGATTTAATGCAGCCTCCTCCACCCTTTACTCACGATGAATTTCAGGTTTTTTTCTGATGTTACAGTCGATTGGGTGGGATATGAAACTCCACATTTATGTTACAGGCAGCAGTTATGTTTCGCATCCAAATTGTAATCTTAATACGTGATAAAATTACAAACGTAAGGGTGTTACTTTGATATTAATCATCACAAAAATGTTTATTTTTGTTGTAGTCCTAATGGTTGTTTTCAGTATAAGTATTCCACCAGTAAAAGACAGAGGCTCACCCAAACAAAATATTTAAGTCTTGATACTTCTCAGTTTTCTTCTCTTCTAATTGGTTGTGAGTGAATATTAACGTCGCACTGTTCAGCTACACGAGAACTTTTGGCGACGAACCACGTAATTTTGAACCATGGTCAAATGACGTGGACGACACCTGAGCTGGCACCCCCTCTCCTAATTACCACACTACACTGACGGGAGGAAGTTTCAGCTCTCGACAGATTTAACGTACATCGCTGCCCTACACTGTGGGTCTTTAGTGGTGCTGGCCTCGAACCCATGACATGGCTGCCATGATCCGATACCTTGACCACTGGGCCACCGCAGCCCTCTCTAATTGGTTGTACAAGTCTTGCTGTCCTCAGGTAAATAAAAAATTATAAAACCCCAATGTGCCAAAGTAATCGTTCTTTTTCTTACGGGGTTATATTCTTCGGGTAAAGCGAGGAACGCGTTTTCAGTGCACTCCTTCGAACCTTCTATATCCATTCCATTATTTATAGATGTCCTTCTAGAGCACTGAAAAAGTTGTTTTTCCCGAATATTAGGGAGTTTTTATCATATCCAGCCGAATGATCATTGTGCTAACAAAACCAAACGGTCAAACGAACATTTTTATATTCAAATGAGCTCATATGCGACGAATCATACCTGGGAGCAGTAACCTAGCTATTATTGTCTCGAGTTTGTGGCCCTTATATCAGGAATTCATACCCTAGGGTTACCAAAGATCCACTGTGTAGAGGAGCATAATTTCATTAAATTTGTTGAGGTTAAAAGTCCATTTGTTAGCGTAGTGTAGTAGTTTGGGGAAAGTGTGACAGTTCACTTGACCATAGTTTGAAAATGCGAGGTCCGCTACCAATAGGCCTTATGCTATTTTCTAGTACATTAATAAACACTTGCTCTTTAATGCGACAATATGTACGGGGTGTTGCCAAATTCGATCGCCAAATTGAGAGCGGTGATAATATCCAGCATGGATAGGACACATCAACATTGAACATGGGGTCACAAACCTCGTGTTCATGTTCAATGTTCCGCGTTTGGTCAATGAAAATCGTGATAACAGTAGCCGTCTGTAAGACGATGAAGCTGATGAGGGGATTAGTCAAACTAATGTGGGTGAAGGAGGATTTGATCTAAGCACCTTCTGTTCGAAAACGAGTATCTTAGCCACCACGACAAAGAGATCGTCTCGCGTGGAGGCTATTACTGGTTTATCTAGATATCACAGCGCCACACTTTACCCATGCCAGGGATTCGGTGAATAGGCGAGCGAACGATATCATATTCGTGGCGAGCGTGTGAGCAGTTGCGTCACTTCGAGTGTGACGGCTTTGTGGGTTGCGTCGTCATGTGTGATGGCTTAATTGCATCATGTGTCTGACGACTTGGTTGCATTTGTGGTAGATAGATGGTGCCACGACTGCTGCTCGTGAAGGGTGCGGTTCTCTTTGTATGGCCAGGGTGACCAAAGAGGGAAAGATTCGATCGGGGTTCCGTTCTAAAAATGAATATCTTAGCCACCACGTCAAAACGATCGTCATCGCGTGGTGACTATTGTTGGTTTATCTAGATATCACGGGAATGCATAAAAACTGCCCGAAAGCTTCAATGGTGCAAAATACATTGTTTTCCTATAACACTTGCTCCGAGAGTGACTGCAGGGATTACCAACCGTAGCGCACCAGAACCTATAATTCATGTACTATGGCGCACCAAAACCTATAATTCATGTACTATGGCGCACCAGCACATTCTTCGTTTGCGCTGCATCACCACCTCCATGATTCATATCTTGGGAAGAGGATTGGACTCTGTGAACTCGTTGCTTGACCTCCACGCATCCTGGACTTTAATCACTTGGATTTCTTCTTCTGGGGCCTCCTGAAATCACTTATGTGAGAGACGCTTGTGGCTACAGTGGATGATCTCACGACACAAATCATCCTCAGTTCAGCTGACATCACCAGCACACTGGATTTGTTTGAAAGCGCCCGATAATTCTTCCTTCGTTGGTATTGGCTGTGCAGTGGCTAACAAGGCCGCAACTTAAAACAATTCCTTTTGACGTAGAGTTGTGATGCATTTTTTGTATTATAAACATTCTTTACGTCTAATTAACGTATCTCTTAACCCACATTGCCCCTTTTCATTCCACTCGACATCAAATCCATCATATCTGTTTCTGCGGGTTATTTCGACTTGCGAAACGGGGTTTGTGAACCCATGTTCTATGGTGATTTGCCGTCTCCATGATGTCTACTATCACCCCTCCGAATTTGTCTGTCAAATTTGGCAACACTCTGCATATAAAAAATTTAATAGATTATATAATTATCCTTTACAGTCGTAAAAAATGGAATGATCCTAGTATTTACAGTTTCCATCTAGGCTACAAAAAGTTGTTATCATTGTCCACAGAAAAAAAGAATTAATAAATTATCTTTAGAAGAATATAAAAATTCTATTTAATTCTGCTTGAATAATATAGGTATAAATTAATTAAATGCACATTGTATATTGGCTGATAAAACACACTACCGTTAGTGAATTCATTTTTTACCATAACTAATTTCTATAAAAATTTTAAAAAAATTGCTTAAATTCAAAATTCCGTTAAATTAAAAAAAAATGAAGTATATAAAGGTTTAAAATAAATATATCTCATATACATTTTACTAACTTTTAATAATTTATAATTGCTACAAATATTTTTCATGATTTTTTAATTTAAGAGGGATACGTATTTCTTTTTTCCGATTTTGAAAATTTTAAAAAATAATGAGTAATTGTAACGCACTAACACTTTTAAATGTTGGATGTTTCAGAAGTTCGTTGTGAAATGAAATGTAATAGAAAAGCTCTACAGATCAGAAAAAAGAGGGATTGAATAGAATTTTATATTCACCAAGAGATTTTCTTACTTTAAGTCAAATATTCTGTAATAATTTTGTGTTGTGTGAGTAATATACATCATGTAAGTTAATGAAATTATTTGCACTAGCTCCCACTATTGCCATACTGTTTTTTGTTCATGTCATAGAAAATCCACAGCACGGTGAATATAAATCTCAGCGATATACAGGGTGCTGCCAAATTCGACCGACTAATTCAGAGAGGTAATAGTAGATAATAGTAGTCGTCGGGAGGAAGATGAGCCAAACGAGAGGAGTGTCTAAACGAAACGGGTTTTTGGAGGGGAGTGGAGGGTTGTGTGTGTACATGAAAATTTCCTACTTCTAAGGGAGTTGTTGTAGGGAGTACCGGCCTCTGCGCTCCAGAACGTGTGGTTCATACATAGTGGTGCACTTTTCAATTGCGGTGCGTAATATATACCCCGTAATATATCGCTCCATGTGACATGTGTCGTAGGAAAATGATGAAATTAGGGATTTCATCAAGTCCCTAAGATGTTAGATGTTAAAACAACGTCTCTTTGAGGTCACTTCCATGATGTAAGTAAGTGATTTGATCAAATACCCGAACTGTTTTAGTGAAATGAACGTCAGCATTTGTAAAGCTCTGTGTTCGCTTGTTACCACTCCCTTTTACCTTCCCTCTCTCCTCGTCCGTGGCAGGCAGCGCCGGGATTCTGGCGTGACGCACTAAAACAAAATGACTTAAATATCATTGTTTAGTTTTCTTTAGTTGTATTCTTTGCATTATTATCTTTCGATTTATATATCACTTTTGTACATCTGAAAATTAAAACTTGGATAAAATTTAAATTGAAAAATGTAAACAAACAAATTAGGGAAATCGACCACGCCTCTTTATAGATAAAAAAAGCTATTTTAAAAAGGGAACTAATAACTGAAAAGAAGGTGTTACAAACAGAGCAAAATATTTCTGAAGGACTACATTATTGTATAATTTAAAAAAAAAATGTTTGAAATTCTACTACAAATATCGTTTATTTTTTTAAAGAAAAAAATGCCATCTTTATTATCTAATTATTTTGTTAATTAATTTCGAATTAATGATTTTTAATTCAATGATTATTGTATTAGTTTTTCTACTTTTAATAATGTACCCTATTTGCTAATATGAACACTTTTAAACTCTTGACAATATTATTTCATCATTTCACTGAAACAGGTTTGGGATATGATCAAATCACTTACTTTCCTTAGGGAGTTGACCTTATAGAGTTCTTACTTTAACATATTTTGTGAATTGATCATCTCCCTTGGGGATTTGATGAAATGCCTAATTTAATCATTTCCCTGCGACATATATACACCGGAAAGTAGAATGGACCCAGTGGACCTGCTGCTTGGATTCGAAGGCCGATGGACCTCAATCCTTTGGCTTTCTTCTTCTTAGGCCACCTGAAATCACGTGTGTCTGAGACGATGGTGGCTACAGTGGAAGATCTCACCACATGGATCATCGTCCGTTCAGCTGACATCGGCAGTAAACCGAATTTGTTGGAACGCATCCGACAATCATTCGTCCATCGATGTCTGCTGTGCTTTGACCTACGTGGCAGCAACTTCAAACAGTTCCTGTGACTGCCACTTGTAGTTGCATTTCTGATATCGAGCTGTGATGCACTGTTCGTATTCTAAACATGCTTTATGTCTAATAAATGTATTTCTTATCACTTATTGCCTCTTTTATTTCCACTCGACATCCTTACCTTCATTACTGTTTTTGCGAATTATGTTTTATTTCATTACTGTTCTGCAAGCGCATGTTTAATGGTGATTTGTCATTTTAATGCTACCTTCTATCTCCTCTCTTAATTTGTCAGTCGAATTCGGCAACACCCTGCGTATGGGTTTTGAATCTTGGGTAAATTTTTGAAGAAAAAACAAACTCTCGCTTATATTCGGACAAACACGGTGTCACGATCCTTCGATGCCGAGTGTGCCATTAAAGATCAGACATTTTTCAATCTTAACAATTTTATTGCTTATTTCACTTAATAGACTTAGTCAACTTTAATGAAAATGCGCTCCTTAATAACTAATCCCGAGGAGCAATCAAACCTTTTAAATAAATAATCCTAGAAATAAGAACACTTACCTATTATCCTGACCGCTCTTGCTTCAACACTTGTTTAATATTTCTTCTTGAACTGACAATTTAAAATACGACCACCGGTCGTTAACGCTGTGCTTCCTTCTATCTCAAGTTTCAACCATCATCTCGCCTACTCTACGACTAGGACTTTAATAGAAGTTCTAATTTACATAAAATCAAGTCCTCTCTACAGAAAGCGATTTTTAATTGAAATCACAGTTAAAAAGGTTATTTTACCCCCGAGAGGATAATTAGAAAGCCCGAACAGAACCAGTTACAAAGGTATATGCATTTTGAAATCCCAAAAGCACACGCCATTATTGTTTTATAATTATTAAAATACGCATGAAATGTTCCATAATGTTTTTGTGTTCTTTGTATTGTGTGAATAATATACATACGTATACCAGTTAACGAAGATACACTGAAGTGCCACTGAATTAAGGGTAGCAAGGGCTATACAAAATGTGTAGCACTGCGCATCATTTATGCGCAAGTGACGGCGCTATGGTAACTGCATATATAGCTCGTACTGTAGTTGCGTTGAACTAGTTGTTGGAATTGCCAGTATGGGTAAACTGCCTGATTTAGGCACCTTCGACCGTGGACAAATTGTAGGTGCGCGACGCATGAGCCATTCAATTTTCGAAATCGTCAGAAAGCTAGAATTTTCAAGGTCGACAGTGTTAGGAGTCTTCTTGCCAAGAGCACATGGATGGTGGACAAAAAACTAGCAATCGGGTAAACTGCAAAGGACAATTAGCCTTGACCGTGCTTGATGAGAAACGGCTTAGACGTATTGTAAGTAGCTAGGGAAGCTAAACATTAGCTCAAATTACCACCCAGTTGAATGATGGTGCCAGTCGCACAGTCTGTAAACGGACTGTACAACACTCGCTTCATCGTATGAGTTTCGGCAGCCGTCGACCTACGAGAGTACCATTGCTCAATGCTCGTCATCGGGCGGCACGTCTTGCCTAGGCAGGAGAGCACAGAGACTGGAGTGTAGAGTACTGGAAACGAGTAGCATGGTGTGATGAGTCTCGATTCCGAATCCTTAACGCAGACAGGAGGCTGAGAGTATGGTATCAGGCTCATGAAGCCATGAATCATGCATGCCAAGTTTGTACTGTTTTGGGATCTTTGGTGCGTGTACCAACCTCCCTGAATGCAATTCGTTACATAGAGTTACTGGGTGATCCGTTGATGCTGTCCCCTGTTATCAGTACGGTAAAGGAGTTTTCCAGCAGGACAACTGTATCTCTTAGAAGTCTCGGTTGGCTACTGGCTGGTTAGAAGAGCATTTCTCTGACTTTTCTGTCATAAATTGGTTACCTAGAAGCCTAGACATAAATCTTATTAAGCATCTTTGGGATGTTTTGAAACAAGGCGTGAAAGACCATCACACAGCACCAACGAACCTTACTGAATTATTGATAGCTTTAGCCAATATTTGTCAAGTCATTCCCGTGGAACGTTTCCAGAAACTTGTTGAATCTATGTCTCATCGTGTGACAGTCGTTATCAAGACCAGGGGAGGCCGAACTCGTTATTAGGTGGGTATCCCTAATTCAGTGGCACTTCAGTGTATTTGTACTATAGCACCAGCTATTATCAAAATTTTGAATACTTTTTTATGTCATAAAAAATTTCCTCCCACGATGGTGAATATAAATCTGCATTATATATAATACATTTAACAGTTTATATGGAACATATCAAGAAGGATTGAAAAGATTTTAATGGAATTTCCATTCACAAGCCATTCAGAGCTTTCATAATATCCTATAATAGAAAAATTCTTTTCATATGTTAATTAATTCATTAGAATCTTAATTTAGTTCTCTTTGATCAACAGACAATAACATAAACAGTTTTCCAGATGTTAATTAAGGATGCTTTTAAGAATATCGTACTTCTCGTAATTGTACATATTTAACACAGAACAATGTGAAATACTCACTAAGAGTGAAAATATATATTAATTATCAGAGTACAGTATGTAGAACATATTGCGTATTTGAATACATTATCTTTCACTTTAAGGAAAACATTTCTAAATTATAATTAATAAATAGGCAATGACGCATTTAAATATTTGCGGTTCATTTGGAATTTCTAGTAAAGACATAAAACATTAAGTTAAATTACATATGCAATTTTAGTGTTACTGGAATTTGTTTTAAAATATCCCAAAAGTGAGCATGCTTTTATGTATCCAATCCAATAAACGTATGGCATTTGACATATCTGGAATGAAATTGAATAAATGCCAGAATTGCAATTACCTTACTTTAACTTACAAATGAAGCATTATACGAACTGTGACAAACTGCGTCTAAACTGAAGAGAACTTTTGTTCTCTTTGATTGCATTCCTGCCCACTCAGGGAAAGTTTCGAATTTTTTTTTTACTGTTCAATCAAGTAACTTCATTAGAACATGTTCTTTTTTTCTGCGTTTCGGTTTGGGGAATAGCTGTTACGTCGAGTTTCTACCTAATCGCATTCATTCTTTTTTACCTTAACTAATAGTTTAGATTAACATCTATCGATTGCGTTTAGTAATTGATGTAAAAAAAAAGATAGGACTTTTCTTTTGAAACAGAAGTTAATTGGGTATTTTAATGTAGAAAACACAATGTATGATTGTAGTTTGCAGGATTCAAAGAGTTTTTTTTCAAATTCCTGTAAGAGGATAATATCTTTTGTTATTGCAATTTCGAGGAATTATTTTTGCAATGTGAATTCTTTGACCAGATAATAGAGAGGATTTCGAAAATTCTATGTAAATCGTGAGACTGCTTCATACCTTTCCGAGTTTTGCAAAGAGCTGCTAAAACGTACGATAAGTATCGTAAAGACTCGTACATTTTACTTTTATCTTTGAAGTATTTGTTATTTAGGAAACAAATAAAAGTTTTAAAAAATAGATAAGAGTAACATTCATTTATATAACAATTGAAACGAAATTCATTGCTGTTGTTTCTTATGCCACCTGATCTCTAATGCGTCAGATCCAGGCCCACAAAATTCCGCATGGCAAGGGGTTAGAGAAGTACGCCTATCATTGACCGTAGCCTTGTGCACCATACAGGTGGCAGTACGATTTTTAGCTCGGTTCCACCTCAATTTAGAGGGAGAATATGTGATTAGGTTAGGGGCTTCCCACCTATCTTCTCCTTCCAACATCACGAGAGGACTTGTGGTTTGACGGCTATTTAGAGTACCCCAATGCTGCAAAGGCTCTATCTATTTATAAACATCCATTCCTTCTCCGAGATTCGAACCCAGGTTATAAAGCACATCACTCTGCGTCGCTAACCACTATAACTACATTTATATTACGATTGTAACGAAATTCATTTATACATTAGGGTTTTTTAAACACTTTCATTAGTGAAACCATTTTAAAAATTAAATATCTTTCTAAATATTCCAAATAAAAAAGATGGAAATGTAATAGATTTTTGTGGTGTATACAGTTATAATATGTGACAGGATTGATTAGGGAATTTCATAGTTATTGTTCTATTAGATAGCTGTTAAATATTCGTGATTTTTTATTAAACAAATGGCATTTTTGTATTTTGTAATCGTATATGATCTAGATCAGCGTTTCTTAAATTGTGGTCCGTGGACCCCTAAGGGTTCACAGGGCCTTTCTTGGGGTCCACGAAGTCTCTCATATAATGTTAAGATTTTCCTTTTTTTATGATTTGAAAAGCCTCTTGGAAAAATTTAAAGAGAAATGCCCCATCATAGACTAGATCACTTAATTGACCCCATTGAAAAAACTGTGCTAGAGCATGAATTTTCATCAAAAGTATCAAACCAGGGAGGGGGATCCAAAATCTTGAGGGTTTCCTATGTCAGTATGATTGAAAAAGGGGCCGGCGATGCAGCGATCGAAAATTTAAGAATCGCTTATCTATGTGGTCAAACCATTCCTTGGCATTGTCTTTCGAATGATTTGGCAATATTCAGCTCGGTGACAAGGAGAATTATCTTCGAAAATTTCAACCTTATTTCGGTACTCTAGGTCCATGAATGCCTGCAAATGACCTACACGTAGTCGAACATAATAGTTTCCAATCTAAGATTGTTTTAGTTTGCTCTATGGACAAATCCCCTGCCACGCGATAACAACCCACACTATTTTGTATAGATCACATTATTTGTATCCAAGATGCACGGTTTGATAGGGATAGCGACACACAAAACCTAGTACTAGCTCTGGATCAGGCAACGTTTTCCTGTACACCTGGGAATCAACCAATGTGTTAATGAGCGCTGAAAAGACAAAGCAGACGATAACGTGAAGTCATGTCGGTCTTCTGCCGCCATAGCCCTGTGCTTCTCAAACTTTCAATACCTGCGATCCAATTTTTGAATCATATAATTTTCCTCACGTCCCCCCCCTCCATAAAATATAACACAATGTACTAAACCCAATAATAATTTACATTGATGTAAAGCTACAATACCACTTTAATTATGAACTGTATAAATCAAGATAAGTATTTAATTTTACTGGTAATTATCAAACTTTTTCTTAACTTTTTTTTATTTCTAATGGCAGATTATGAACAGTTATTACAGAGCTCATCAATCTACCTAGTGCATCACTGAAAGATGATATCTCTTTAATGCGGCGCCATATTGGCGGATACCAATTGCCGCAGGTTAATTTTGACGCCCAGTTTCCTCGCAAGAGGGAGGCACCTGACGATGCGAACCTGTGCTAGGATTTAATTTTGTCTGGAGCCCCCCCCCTAGAGTTCTTTTACATGCCATATAATCATACTACATGGCCGTTGTCGGTTTTCTGTATCATGAAAATCCACCGACTTGGGCCGGGGTCGAACCCGCAACCTTGATTACAGAAGGCTAGCGAAAAACCAACCACGCCACCCAGCCGACAACTTATTATTGTTAAATTAATTATTAAGTACATTGTGCTCTAGTGATTGTATGTATGAGTATATTATATCAGTGTAAATGTGTATTTTATTTTTATTATATCAGAGTGAATTTTGTTTTGCTTCCTTTCAGTAAATTAATAATATTTTTAAATCTTTTATTTTCGACTTTTCGATATGTGCTCGCGTCCCCCACGTAGGGTGGTCACCCCCCCCTTCCTTAGGGGACGCGCCCTGCAGTTTGTGAAACGCTGTAATGGCTTATCTTAAAAATATACATTCGTGATATTTCAAATTGATCAAGGAATATTAAATTCTTCAAGTTTTCGGAAATGAGAACATATGCTTTCCCGTTCAAAGTCTGTTAATTCTTGTCAGGTGGCCATTACATCAGAAAACCTTTCATTTGAATCATTTTACAAGAACTCACAATGAATACGCTGCCAATTCATATATTCTTAAAGGATGCTACTCTGCATCTCGAATATCTGCATATTACTATAAGTTTCGGTACTTCAGTGCATGTACTCACTCACACACACACATATGTTTAATGTAGATGTTCATATTTAAACTCATTAATTGAAATTACGCATGCCTAACATTTAAAACTGTTTCGTGAAAGAAAACTTCAAATTCATGATCGAAATATTTTTGTAGTTATTTTTATCATGCATTTGTACGAAAGAAGATCAAATGTTTAAATTCTTAAAAGCTCTTATTAAAAAAAATTGAGTTCATAGAGTAAGCATACATTCCCATTTTAAAAGAGGCGCTTGGGATTCGTCGCTTACCTGTAATAAATTAAAACTGCTATTTACACAGTTTCATAATACAAACATATTTCGAAAATTACCATCGAGATCATTATCGCAGTAAACTAATTTGAATGTATTTTATCTTTCTTTAGTGTAATTTGTATTTCATTTTATTTCCCTACAAAATAATATCACATCTAGTTATCTTTTTCATTTCTGTAAAATATATCGAAAGAAAATAATAATGATTTTATTTAATGAGAAGATTTTATTTATTGCCAAATTACTCATCATTTTTCTTTTAACGCTTTCTTATGGAAAACACATTTAAAAAGCAGGTAACCTGAATGACTCCGTTTATTGAATTATTTTAAAAATATAATGGGTTAATCGACGCATAATTTCTCAAATGTTTTTAAGACCCTCATCTTAAGTGCTTATTTTTTAAGTTATACATTTGGGATTTCCTAGGAAATTTATGTTTATTACTTTTGCAATTGTTGAAAATATTGTTCATTTGTTTCAGATTATTTTACAACAAAGGAATGTTGTAGTTTTAACAGCTTTTCTCTGCAAATATAACTCCATAGAGAGGATACTAATGAAACACTATATTTATAACTGATATTTGTTCTAATGTGTCATCTAGGATTACTCTTTATTATTTATTTTGTTAAATATTTAGTATACTGCTGATTAGTTATGTTCTCCATTAAAAATACTTCTTCAAAATGTTTTGAACGAAATTTTACTAGAATTTTCAGCCTTTATATTTTTTTCGCATATCAATATATATTTCTGAAATTTTGATTTATTTTCTTAAATATAATTTATCAAAGCTTTTATTTGGAAGTAGGCAGAAATATTCATGCTCTTCTTTTAAATAAAACATGCAAAAAAAATTAGAAGGAGCTACTTTAATGATATATATTTGAGTAGACAACTAAAAATACTATCGACAAATTTTAAAAGGTAATGCTCTCAGTTTCCGAAATTAAATTATCACTTAAGTTAAAGTACTATATGTTTTAAAAACATGTAACAGCATAACTGATTCTAAATATTTGTGTTGAGAATTTTTTAAAGCATATTCGCAAATATGTATAAATTGTTACTAGAACAAAATATCTATAATAAGCAGCAGAAAGCGTTACTTTATCCATAAAATAATCTGTATCAATAAAAATAAAACACAGACACAACGTGTGTTTTATTTTATTTTAATAAAGTAATTTACTGCGAATGAAAAATAACCAGAAATGCATACATTAAATAAATTTGTGATAATTTATATGCCTAATTGAATTTATCTGAAAGAACAGTTACTCCACCAAAAAAACCTTTATTTTGTTTATTTGGCAGACGAAATAGCTGACTTTTTAAAACATTTAATTTTATACGAAAATTTTTAACTAAAATTTTAAATTTATAGCTTTTTTATTCTCTTAAAATTGTTAGAACTCTCATATTAACTAATCTATAATTCTGATAATTATAATTAAAGATAATGTGTGTGTGCATGGCTCAACACGTAGGTCTATTTCATGTGTCTCGTTTTTAATGGGATTTTGCAAAAGTTATATGTAAATGATATATGTTTTTATAAGTAAGCAATTAAGATCTATGAGAGTCAATGAAATTCTCATTGTTATAATTCTAATGTAATACATAAATATACCTTCTGATCATTAAAAGGTAACACTATGAAGGAGGTAATTACGTAATTATACACTAACGTAAAATTATCGCAAAGGAAATATATTCTTCGATATGCAAATAATTAGTACTTAAACACAAGAAAAGGGGAAAATAAAAAAGAAATACAAAAGGAAAGCTACAACGCATGCTTCTCATTCGGAAATCGCATTTGGATTTTGCATATCAGCACGTGTTATAATTTGATACAGGCAGAATCGTTGCCTACCGAGAATGTAGTTTATCATTTTGTGATATTGCAGCTCGTATACGTTGAAGTACTGCGAATACCATGCGAATATATGTAATCAATGGGTTGAGGTGGGGGGGGGTCCTGCTGAATCCCATGCAGGATCTAAATGACCTCTCGTCATTAAAACCCGAGAGGATAGACATGTTGTCAATTCCCCCTCGCAGGATCGTACAACCATATCATGGAATTTGAGTAAGAAAGTTGTCTTGTTTGTAGCACAAGATATCCCATACAGTGCGACGACATGTTTGAGTTAGCAAGGGTTGTCAACATGGCGATCATTATTGCGGTTTTCTTTAAAACTACAGTGATGATGGTGCGTCCAACGACAATATTGAATACAAGGGTGGAATGACATCGTCTTTTCAGACGAGACCCAGTTTTGCGTGCAGCCTCACGATGGACATATCCTTCTCTGGAAGCAACACATTTAAGGTTCACTGCACACCTGCCGTCTTCAATGACCATTTTGTTGAAGAAAAAATAATACATATCAAGGTAAAGTGAAATGCCTTGTTCTCATGTGTTTATTAATGAGATACATACGAAAGACGTGAGATGGATGAACAGAAACATATAACACAATCACAGAAGAATACAGATTTTATTACAAACGATGATACCAACAAAGAACAGAAGACGCACGGTGCTTTCCTTCCGAGACGGGAATCCATTTCAGGTGAAAGTCCAATTTTTTTTCCCGAAGATACATCCATGCCTTACTCGGGATTCGAACCCGAACCCACTCAATTACAAGCCGAGTGTCATATCCACCATACTAGGTGGGGCGGCAACTGAAATGTATTTTTGTACTAGTATAATTATCACCACGAATTATATTTTATTCTTGCAATTTTCAGCATAAGAAGCTGGAATAATACAAATACACATGCATGCACACAATATATAGATTCAAAAATAGCATTTATTACGAATTGATTTCTACTAATATGAATCATTATTTAAATTACAAACTAAATTATTTACACTATAGTAGGCTTCTGTTACTTCTTATGCCACCTGATCTCGACTGCGTCCGATCCAGGCCCACGAAATTTATCATGGAAAGGGGCTAGATGCACGTCAGTCGTTAACAGTAGCTTTGAGCATCATACAGGTGACAGTTGGTTTAGCTCAATAGGCTCAGTGGCGTAACGTAGAATATTGAGCACCCTGAAAAGTCAGGTTCTGGGCCCCAAGCCGTATCTTACAAAGGATTGCAAAATCTTAAGATAACATAGGCTTTGGGCTCCCTAGAATTCTGGCTCCTCAATGCTGGGGTGTACGTTACGCATCTGAGTAGGCATCAAGTCTAAATTTGTTTGAAAGTTCAACATTAATAAAGACGAGTAGGCGCTGTTACACGTTACATATATCGATGCTGAAAATCCTCACGTAGTTAAGCGGGGGTGGAAATTTGGAGAGTGGGGTGTCAACTATGGTGTAAACCTCGTCACTTAACTGTGGTTCAAAAGTACAAGGTTCGTCATCACTCGATTTTGACTTGTTTGAGAGTGAAACATTGGGGAAAAACCAGTCAATTGATATAATATACATACATCAAATATGAATCCTGATGAATGCTTCTTTATCTGCTGTAAAAAAAGATTTATGCGTGGGTAGTACAAATGGGATATCTTAGTACAAGATTGATGCTCCTCCTCCCGATTTCCTAGGAAGGCCTCTAAGTTACCTCTACTGTCATTCATAACTGCTAAAATGCTGTTGACGTATGATTTTGATTACGAACTGACCTTTGGATCATGTCCCACATAAAAGAAGCAGTATTACGTTGAATACTGAACGTAAACAAATGAGTAATACACAAAGCTGTTTTTTTATATTAATTACTATTTTCTGCATACATCACAACTCTGCAACAAACGATCTCTACTATGCAATCGCATTAAATTATGTGATGCAAGAAAGCACAATAACGTATTCCTTCCTTACAAAAAGGAGCATTCTATTTATTCTCATGAGACATTATTGGACCTAATATTTTAAGCATGTAGAAAGAAAAGAATTCCTCTCCGGTCTTTCTGAATAATTGAATTTTTCTTTGAATATTCTCCAGGGAATCCATTCTCTAGTCGGCATCTACTTCTTTCTCCGATGAATATCCGCAGTGAATTTATGAACGAGCGTCTTTCCTTTGAAGCCAGTGGATAAAAGAAATACCAACAGTGTCCTTTGGGACAATTGCTCTGCTCCTTCAGTTATCAATTCTTCTCGGTAGGAATTTCTTTGAAAGTTTCCCATTTCCCTTAATTGTTTACCGATAAGAACAAAGTAAAGAGTTAGTTATCTTAGAATGGGTCATTTTGCGGTCTACCTGAAATATATTCTACAAAATAAATGGAAAACGGATTTCCCGAAGTCGTTTTCGTTCCCGAGTATTTGGAAGTCAATGTTTATGATATTTGTTTTCAGATTTGTAAACATAAACTCTCATGGAATAGTTAGGGAAAAATATTTTGTTAATCGAGAAATGAATTTATATATGACGGCCAGCACTTGTGCTTCATGGCCAGTACGTCACAGTTACGAGGTTTAATTGCAATACTTATTACGATAGGGAAAAAGAAATTTTCTAAGACTCTTAAGCTTTACAGTATCTGAAAAGCAACTATGTTTACGTCTTTAGAATTGGAATGGGTGTCATCATCTGCAATGAAACGAGCTTGACGTTTCTGAGTGATTCTTCCCATTTCCATTTGGTTTGCTGTACGCCCTTGGATGGTCTTATATTTGTTTTCAAATATTAATCCTTTAGTACGCAGTGGTTAATAGGTCTAGCCACATATTAAAATTTTTTTCTCCAAGCGGGTGTTGGATATTTAGTCTATTTATATGCGTTAATTGAAGCTAAAATGCATAAAAATTAATACGTATGGAATCCTTACGGCAGCAGAACCTTATTTTACATTTCATGTCCTCTGATGGGTAGTTAAAAACAGTTTTTCCAGGTGTAAGTCTACAAATTGTATTTTGATTACTATAAATAAAATTTCTGATCTTTGAAAAAATTTTCGACATGTCTTAAGTATACTTTTCTCTCCTATGAATGAATTAAGCAATTGTACAATTAAAAAAGGTTTTATTTGGGTTTTTGGAAAGCTTTAATATGTGGATAGAGGCTCTATATACTCCCACATAGAACAGAAAAGTGACCTAGAAATTTTCGCTTTTTCTCCACTCAAGAGAGCTTTTACATTCCTATGATAATGTTGGGGGTCGAAAATATAAACAAACTTTGTTTACAATATTTGGTACTAGATTTCCGAGTCCGAAAATCTTTCATTACAGCTTTTCTGCTCGGAGAAAACGTTTGCATATTATAAAGTTCCACAGTAAATAGCTCATCAAATTTATAAAATAACTATATAATTTAAATTCTCAAAAATATTACTTTATTTCTAACTTTTTATACTAAAATTAAATAAAATATAAGATGTGGATATATATCAATTTCAATGTATATTCTAAGTATTCTGTGTATATTCTAAGTAAGTATTTATGTAGTAAAATTATTTTATTATTTAAGTACACTTATACCTTGTATTTAATTGTTATTGAAATAGTTATTACATAATGTTAATTTTTCATAAAAAAGTTTATTGTAATGGGATTTATTATTTCTGTTCTGAAAAGTAAGATAAATATCTTAAGTCCGCAGTGGCTATAACGTCTAGCCACCACCCAAGAAAAAAACCCTTGATCAGATAATTTTTTTTTTGTGACTAAATAACCCTTTTAAAGAATGAGAACATTACATTTATCTAGTACTTTATCACAGAAGAGTGTATTTTAGCTTCGTGCCCGTTAAAGGGTTATCAAAGTCGCACTATAAGGCAACACGAAGGCTATTGGCGACGAACCTCGTCATTTTGAACCTCGGTCACTTTCCGGAACCTCCTCTCCAAACTACGACACCACGGCCACGAGAGGACGTTTGAGCTTAAACAGATTTAACATGCATTATAGCCTCTCTACGCGGCAGGTATTCAATGGCACTAACCCTCAAACCCCATCACACTCCGGCTGCGAGTACGTGACCATAACCACTAGGCTACCGCGGTCACATACATCAAAACCAAGATCTTGACGCATGTAGAAATATGATTAGTTCAAGGTGGCTAACCTTTTTGGGAAGAGTGCCACTATATGATAAAAAAATTACTTTACGGGCCACTCCTAACTTTTCCAACAAACGAAGGAGTATGAAAAAATGAAAAATGTTACTTATGGGCTTATTAGAATTTTTTTTCCCAAATGGAACATTTTTTGTGTAAATCTTAGTCGCGAAATTTAAAAAAAAATAGTAAAATAAATAAGACAAAAGTACAAATTAATAAACATTTGTTTAATCAAATTTAGAACAATATATGACAGCTAAATCATGTAAATTTAGAAAATTGCTCTTTGGTACAAACTTCCAAATTTCAATATGATTCGGATCACTTGCAGTAGATGAAATTCCTTGCGTCAGCGTTTCTCAGTAACTTGTGGTGCCGTCGATAAATAAGTTTTATTTGGATTTCACATGTGTAACAATGGACTAAATTCATGTGACGTCATAGTCACATGACAGCTGAGCCACGTGTTTTCGGCCAATCAGTTCACAAATTAATGAGACTTCATAATTATATCATAAATATAATCACGCGTTTCCAGCCAAATACTTCATGTGCTTCACTGTTGCCAACTTTTGCTTTTTGTAGAAACTTTCTTTTAGAAAGTACATATTGGTCAACGAATAGTAATGCACATAGTTAAACAAATGCGCTTAATTTAAAAGTATTCGTATAATGTAAGTATTTTTTTTAATTTGAAAACTGTTTGAAGAATTTTTTTAACACGTCATCAAATTTTAAATGTTATCTAAACTTTACTAGTTGAAGAACTAGTATGTCAATTTTTAATCAATGGGAAACACGAGATTGCCGTTATCACGTGACAATCATGAATTAAGTCCATTAACGTTTTGCAGATGAATTGAAAAGGGATTTATTTATGAAAAAGATTAGCAATTTTTTTTTCGTTATTTTGAAAATCATTAAACCTAGCATTGAATAAATAAAGCAAAATGAATATTAAGTTTTTAAATCTATCATAGCTCGGACCTTTATCTACTTTTGAAGGTGTCTTAACATGTTAATCTTTTTTGTAACAGTAAAAGTTTGGTCAAACAAAAGAAAAGATATATGACAAACTAAGGTAAGAAAAATATAATATTTCCCTTGTAATCTAAATTTAAATTATTTAAATGCCTTATAATATCGGTAAAATAAAATCTAAGTTCTACAGCAAGTTTTTATTCTTATGTATCAAACACTCACTGGACAATTCATTGATTTCTTCCAGATGTTTCAAAATGCACTTCATATTTCAAAATCTCACGAGGGAACACAACAGTAGAGAGAACACAACAATATACTCAACATGAAAATTTTTGTTGCAATTCAATTAGGTGCATTTAAAATAAATATTGAGGGTTTCTTTTTTGTCAGAGATAAAACCATATTTCAATAAAATTGTAAAAAAAAGTATTTGTTTTATTTCCATCTCTGAAAATCTTTTAATTTTTCATTAAGTCTTTTCGCGTACCACTGTTACAACTCCGCCGTGCTACATTGTGGCACGCGTGCCTCGGGTTGGCCACCCCTTAGAGAGACCTCGAGGTACCTGAGTGGTTTTCCCTTCCTCCCTCCGGTTTGCTTTTTTTTTAATAAACACGGATGATACACGTCACTGGATTAAACGTATTTTCTTACTTATGTCTCCCCTTTCACTCCTTCTCGCAAGGTTAAACTTGATCAAAGATAAAGATATTTTTTTAGCAAACCAAAGATGGTTTTATCGAATAAAACCCTTTTAAAAAAATTAACCCACTTTATTTCAAAAACCAATGCAGAATTAAATGGGTGCAGTATGTTGAGAATAATAAGTTGATGGGATAATGAGAATGAACGGGTAAACTATTTTTTTATATAAAGTAGCGTTTCTCAAACTGTGGGGCAGACCCTCTAAGGGGGGCGTAATAACCCTATGTAGGGTGGGCGAGCATATCGAAAAGTTGAAAATAAAATATTATTTTGAAAAATTACTAATTTAAAAATATTTATAACTATAGACTAAGAATGTTTATTAAAAGTAACATATGCAGAATGTAATACTTATATATTGATAATTTGTACGGTTTATATATAAATAAGGTTACATTGTAGCTGCACGTAAAAGTACATTATTATTGTATTCAATATATTGGTGGTTTGTTTATCGCTGGTCTTCTGTACCCAAGGTTGCGGGTTAGACCCCGGCCTAAGTCGATGGATTTTCATGATGCAGAAAATCGACAGCGACCATGTCGTATGATTATGTGGCATGTAAAGATTTCTAAGGGGAGTGATCTAGGCAAAATTGAATCCTAGTACAGGTTCGCATCGTCAGAGATTTCCTCCCTCTAGGAAGGAAACTGGGCGTCAAAATTACCTGCGGCGATTGGTATCCGCCAATATGGCGCCGCACTAAAAAGAGATACCAGTTTTCGGTGATGTACTAGGTAGATTGATGAGCTCTGTAATAACTGTTCATGATCTGCCGTTAGAAATAATAATAAAAAAAATCATTGTCAATATATAAGGGGAAGGGCGATGAAAATTGTGTCTCTAATATTGAAAGATCAAGAAGCACCAATATAGAGACAGATTCTTTTTAAATAAAATATTACTATCACACACACACATCAACTATAATGTTTTTTGAGAGGAGGGGAGATATATTATAAAAGATTTGTCTTATAATGAGAGAATATTTATAGATTATAGAATATTTATTTAAAATAGGGATTAATTAATTGCTTATGAACACATCGCAGTTTAAAACATCTTGTGCCGAAATATGTAATTATGCGTCACACTCAAGTGACAATAATGACATCTGAGCTGGACTCACCTCGTCATTGTGAAGATTTTGAACTTCGTCATTTTAAACTTGAATAGCCTTTGTAGACGATGGGATGTTTAGGTTACCCAAAATAGATATCATCTTAAATAGGGAAATTTATATATATATATATACAAACGGCAATAAAACCTAATTATAACTTGTCAAAGTAGGAGGTTATTATTAAAGGAGATATTAGCCTCAGTAGTACAATAACAAAATCCTGGCCTTAGGAACCAAGATTGCAGGTTTAAACAAGTTTTATGGCTACCCAAACTTCGCCTGTAATTTGCCTGTATTACTGAATCAAAGGGAAAGGAAAGAATAATATTAGGAGAAATTTAAACGTTACAAATAAGATACACCATACCATTATCATATAATAATAATAATAGGCATTGAAATGATGCTGTCAGACTTATTGATGCACACATGAAATCCACCAACCTATTTCGTATGCGCTGTTTCTTTAACTGCATTTAAGTTGCGATGTAGATAAATATGAGTTTTTGAAAAATATTGATAATTTTCTTTTTTATGTGTAAATTAACTAAATACTAATCATTACCATACTTTTAATTTTTTTTAAAGATTTCATTTAATTACATTAAAAGTACTCGAAAATATCTCTTCCTTCATAAATAGAAAGACATTAAAAATTTCTTTCGCTCTCTCGAGCATTATGTTAAAGAAAACAATTTGCAGCATTCATTTTCAAAAAATAAAGAACCAAAGAAAATGAAGCGTTTTATTTTATTCGCTGACTTTGTAACTAAAATAATAAACATTTTTTTAAAAAAAAGAACAATTTATTAAAATATTAATATTGCATTCCATTATTTATTAAAACAAGTTTGAAACTTTTAATCATTAAATTATTGTTTTATTACCGCGTTAAGTCTTTCCTTGGCTAAAATAGCATTATTAATCACTGTCAGTCAATAATTTCCATTTGCATAAGGATAATGAAGAAGTTTTAATTAAAATGAAGCCTTTTTTATTAAATCTGAAGATAATTCAAAATCTCTAACAGAATAAAGTAATTTTGACAGCAAATGTTTATCTCTTTCCCACACTAATTAAATTTCGATAAACTCAAGGTACAGGGATGTGGCTTTGAGAATGATTGATTTTAAATAAATACATTATGCCCCTCTTTTTTTTTCTTTTGATTATTTTTAATTTAACCACAAACAAAGGAACAAAAAATTAATCATTTACTTGACACAATGAAAAGTAGTATTTTTTTACATATGAATCAATTTCGCAGAACTAAAAAGATTCCAATGTCTCACTTTGTATATTATTTTTAATATTTATGTAAAACATTTTTAGGAATAATCCACGTTATAAATGGACTGTTATTGATAACTAGACAAATATAATACATGAGAAATTATTTTCTTTCTTTATATGGAATTAATTCAAATTAATCTTCCTCTTTGATGGTGTTGATCTCACGTTTGATTAGCCGCCAAAACGTTATTGTTGTAGCCATCATTTTCAAATACTTCATGTCAACAACAATGAGGTGGACGTGGTATTATACTGGTTTTGGTCACGAACACATGGCAAGCGTGTTGCGAGTTTGAATCCTGGTGCCACTGAAGACCCGTAGTGTAGAGGAGATGAGGCACGCACATTAAATCTGTCGAAATCAAAGTCTTCCCACTTAGTAATTTAGAGACGCAGATGTGACAGAAAAGGCGTCGTCCTCGAAATATAAAATGACGAGTTTCGTCGTCAGTAACCCTTTTGTTGCTATGCAGTGCAACGTTTATCCGTAACTTAACACTAAACTCAGTGCCTTATCAGCCCGTGAGAGCCAAGATCTACTATGGCCATCTCAGTATACTGACATTGAGTGCTCAGGTGAATGAACAGATGTTCCAGTCAGGTGGTCAGTCTGGCGTGAAACCCCTAGTTCCCAAGCAAGTTTGGCACTCATTTATCGACCCACTCCGAAAGGATGAAAGACTGAGTTGTCCTTGATCAGCCCGGGATTTGAGCCTCGGACGTGTGGTGTGGAAGCGCGATGCACAACCACTCAGCCACTGGGCTTATACGTTTATACATAACATTTTCAAAAAGTAAGTTACAAGCCTATTCAGAGTAAATTATTCAGGAAATATATATATACAATGTAGGAAGATACAAGTATATATTACTTCTCTTCATAGTCTCATACTATTAGGGGTATTTGTTCTATCGGTACACGAAACCATCGAAACCAGCATCGTAGAAAACAATGTTAAGGTGGTTCAACCACGTCAAGTTCGGTTTTGAAATGTTGACCTTCTACATGCTTCTTTAATGATCCAAGGGGACGGAAATCACTTGGAGCGAGGCTGGAAATAAAAGGAGGTTGGTCCAATACCTCCCACCGAAAAGGCTTCTTCTTCATCTGGAAAAATCTGTTCTGACTTTGTCGAAATCTGTGCACCAAAATCACAACTGTTTTCGTGACCTAATATTTGCACTGCACGTCACCAATCGCCGATGAGTTTCAGCAAGAGTTTTTTTTCTTTAAATACAAAAACTATATTACACTTCTAATTTCAAACATTGGCTACGTTTCCGTCATCGCAGCTGCCTTCTATATGAAATTTATTCACATTAATGAGAATTAGCATCATCTATCGGTATTGTTTGAATGCTATGATCGTCTTCGCTTTTTTCAGAAGGGCTTTTATTCATATAGATAATTTGTACACCCTTTAGATCCCTTGTTACCTTGCTTTTTGAAACATTTACATAAATTATCCCTCACTCAATAATAATGAGCTTAATTTTTTAAAGATATATGCGTTATAACGTAGCTCAGTGGCTGAGTATCGTGCTTCCACTGTAAACATCCGGGGTTCAAACCCTGGGCTGGGCAAGGTTGAGTTTGCCTTTCGCCTCTGCAGTGGGTCCATAAACGAGTACCACGCTTGCTTGTGAACTAAACACTTAGAATTTCTTGTCAGACTGACCACCTGACCGGAACATCTGCTTATGTCCCCTCAGTGCCCCATGTTATAAAAAAGTGAGATGGGCGCAGTAGGCCTTGGCCCTCCAAGGGCTGTTGTGCACACTGAGTTTAGTTTAGTTAATGTGTGTTTTTACATCGATGAGTTTCTCTTACATAAATCGTATTGGATTAAAATGAAACAAAAATTAAGCAATCAATTCAATCGATTGGTGTATTACAATAATTAAAACATAATAATGTATTTAAGAAAGGATTAAAATAAAATGAATTAAATAATTTTTCGTCAGTAGTGAGGTTGCCATATTATATCTCAGGAACTATTTTTTCGTTATTACTTTTTCGATGTATTATTAATTTTTATTTAACACAGAGGACTTTGTGAATATTATTTTCTGACGTTGAAAATATAATAACCTTGAAGAGAAAAAATAATCATAGTGGGTTGTCATGTGTGATCCTATATACCATCTTTGTTACACGAAAAATGTTATGACAAAAACTTAGTTTTTTAAAACCCTTCTCATAAATGTATTTCATTAGGTAACGCTAAAACTCATCCTTGAAAACATTCAATTTATTCTTCTGCTTTTATTCTAATATTGAATTAAACTTGATAAGTAAGAAGGCAGCTTTTAAAGTACTTTTATTGGATGTGTAGTTAAAACTTTTATTGCCTCAAATTTTTGAACTTTATTGACCATTAATTTAATCTATGAATCTTTAGTCAATACATTCAGTATTCTAAATTCCACGATAAAACAGATTACACGAATAAATCCTGATTTCATAATTGTATAGGATCAAGCAAAATATGTTTCAAAAACTTCAGTAATTCTCAACTTAATTAGATAAAGGTGATGTGATATATACTGTTAATGGTTCATAGGAAATTTAATTATTATTTTAAAGGATTAAAACAATTAAAATGGGTAATTTACTTTTTAAAACAAATAATGAATTATTATGTAAATTAATTACTGCAAAAATATTCCACATAATAAATTATTCAAAACATTCAATTTTTAATAAGTTCTGCCATGGAAGTTGCACATTTTATAATGGAGCTAATAGATAAGCCTTCTAATGGTAAAATACTAGTTGGAAAAAAAAGAAATATACTTAATATTTTTCGTCGATAAATACTCGATTAAATAGGTGAAGATCTAAGAAATGTACATTATCCTCATAAAAAAAGGAAATATTATGCAGTTACAGACCAAAATGCATTACAAAAAGCAAATATATTTCGATGTTTGGATTCTTTTGGTTTGAAATCACTGAATACAAAATTTAACGAAATTGCATCAAAGAGAAAAATTCAAAAACAAATAACGTTATCGAAAACACCTCGTAAGTATGAGGAGTAAGTTAGTGTTTATCAACAACGCACTCTGAAGCAACGCCAGGGTGATTGGAAACATACCTTGTAATGCTGAACCACAGCCTAGTGACGAGGATGATAACTGTGCTAACACATCACTCTCCTAACTTGCACACAATGCCAACCTGAAGATTTCTGCCTCAATAGACTCATGCATCAGCGCATCAAGATGGCGGTTTCCAGTGGCACCAAGGCTCGAGCACGTGACTATGACCACCACGAGAACTTAAAGGTTTAGTTTTATTTAATGTTAAATAATCCCTATTGTTAATTATGAAGTATATTCATGAGAAAGCATAATTCGAGTATGTGAGGGGATCGATAGAATTTCAATAAAAAATTTAGAACATGATTAGGCTATTTAAACTATCATTTAGCCCTGCAAAAGCACGTACCAGCTGAGAGACTAACTTGTTGCTTGGAAGTTAGTTCTCTATATAAATTTAGTGAATTACTTTATGAACATTGCACGTTACTTTCTGTTGACAAATATGGAATTTAAAAACCTCGAATGATCAATCTATTCTGTCACCCATGGGCCACTCATGTTTTAGGCCAGCATAGTTGTAAAATCTTCAGGATGTCATAGAATCATCCTTTGCTTCTTGCTTATACTAAAAATTTCTCGTCCCTCTGATTTATTATTCCATTTCACCATCCCTTTTAATTTTTTCTTGAATTTACATATTAGTAGAGACCTCTAGTACATTTTTTCGCAAACTAACAAATGATGGGTGCAACTTGATCATATAATCACCCAGTTGATAAAATCAAATAACCACTAACAACACAAATTTAGTCCTAATTGACTCCTTAACAATACCACTTTTTGTAGGTGAAATGTGAATTCTGAAAGTTAATAATGATGTCTAATTTTGGATGATATTTAGTTCAGAATAATTACTACCAACAACAAACAAAAATGATCATGATTCAAAATAAATAAAGTACATGCCGACAGATTTTTATTATTTTTTTAATATTCCTTTAAATCAAGGATCCCAAAAAAATGGCATTGAAGATAACAAAATATACGGAAAAAAAAAACAACCAGCAAACATTTAAATTGAAAGTTATAAAAATGATAGATTTTGCTTAAGTAGCGCAATTGTATAAATTTCAATTAAAATAAACGTAATGATATCTTAAAATAATATTATTATCATATAGAAATGTGAAAAATTTACTCATAATAAAAATTGTTGTAATGATATTTATATATCTTTTAAGTGAATATTACCAAAGGTTATACAGAAATAACCATTGGTTCTCTTGAATTATGATTTAGTTTTCTATGTATGTTTGAAATCTGTGTGCATATTTTTTTCTTTTATTATACTCAGTATAAAAAACATAATATATCTATTATATATCAAATCCCTTTATATAAAAATGTTTTTTAAAAGTCTTTTTCTCAATGTAATATCTAAAATGCAAATGGGATTTTCATATGCAATATAGCAATCGAGTCTTAGAGATTATGTTCTTTTAAAATTCATTTTTTCTGAAAAAAAGTAACATGGGACACCCATTTAATGCTCAGGAATTCATTAAGTGCTTTCCATTGCTTTCGAAAATAAATATGTTAAATTCGAATTTGAAATAAATATCACAAAAGCTGTTTTGTGATACGCTGGAACTAATTTAAAGGCTTTTCTGGTTTGTGAATGCCGTTTTATTCGAATAGAATATGCAAATAGGATTAATATAATACTTTAAAAAAGAAATGTTGCCTTGCATATTTTGAAAAATAATGCAATTCACAGTGCATTAATTTTTCTTACTTTTAAGTAACATAACTGAAAAGGGAATTATTTTCAAATAATCCCAATTCAATTACAATAACGTCTTCAAAACACAAGTATCCATTTCCTTTTTTCATTTATTACTTATTTGGGAATAACAAGTAAGGGAATACCAAATACCTAACACTTGCACTGAAAAGAAATAGTAATCATATTTTTTATTTACGAACGTCGATTATATTTGTTTTAAAAAGAAAGAAAAACATTTTTCTCACTGGCATTATTTTTACTTATTTCCAATTTACCGAATGGAATCGTAAAAGCAATATAGGCTTAGAAAATTCGAATATTTTTTCATTAAATTTAACTCTTTTTTTTTTCTTTGCAGACCGAATGTTATTGATTTCAAACGACAAAAAAGACTTCAACCCGAATAAAAGCAATAACGACAAATACTGATGCTGGAAACCCTCTTTTTCCTTTGTTAAATAACTATAATTTATACATTTCGATTAGAATTATGCAAGCAACGTTAAATTATGCTTTTCTTAATACAACCAATTAATTTTAGTTAGGCAAATTAATTCTTTTTCAAGGTTTAAAATCTTATTTTTAGAAATAATTTTCAAGGTCCGAAGGTCACGGGTGTAAGAGGTTTCGAGGAAGAAGCAGATATGATCTTTAAAATATATATTTTTATTTTATATCGAACAGTTTATGAAAGAATGCAACTTTATAGCTTAACTCTGTGAGAAATCTGAAATCCTAATACAATTTGATATATAAGATTATTGAAAATCATTTAGCTTCATTCGGAACTCCTTGTGACACCGATAGCTCGTTCGGCTCAAAGGCTATTTACTTCCACAATTCCTAGTGGATTCTACGACGAATATTAATTTCAGGACGTGCGACCTCCCAGTCGCAATTCACCTTCTCTTATTCTTAGATTTCATGATTAACGATCTTTGGTCAACCATTAACCTCACGTACCAAATATCTGTGTTTAAATAGTAGTTACATTTGTATAAAATCAAGTCATCTCTACGGAAAGTGGTTTTTAAAAAAATCGCAGTTAACGAAAAATTTCCCCAAAAGGATTAGTAGAAGTACCCTTTACATAATAATTAAAACAAAACTGTTTCAGAAATGGTTTGTTTAGTAGTGCAGCGGTGGTCCCTATATGAGCCAGAAACAGCCTCTAGACTGACGTGATCATTTTTGTCTTGTGGTATGTCACGTGTTTACAAAGCAGAATGTACCGAGTTCTATCCACCTCAGTAGCATTTAATTAGACAAACTTGCAAAATCCACAACAAATAATTGATTAATTGTTTAATAACGTAAGTTTTGAAGTAAAGCAAAGATAGTTGGCTGTGGACCTCGTAATTTTGAGCAATGCTCAAGTGACGAGGATGACACCTTAACTGGCGTGAATTATCACATCAGGTCAACGTGAGAACTGTGAGCCTTATCAGGTGGCCGCGGTAGCCTAGTGGTCAAGGTATCCGATCGTGGCTGGTTTGTCACGTGTTCCAGCCCAGCACCACTAAAGATCCACCGTGTAGCGGAGCGATGCATGTTAAATCTGTCGAGAGCACAAACGTTCTCCCATTGGAGAGGGGCGCCAGCTCAGGTGTCGTTCTCGTTACTTGACCAAGGTTCAAAATGACGAGGTCCGGCACCAAAAGCCCTCGTGTCGCTGAACAGTGCGATGTTATTATTCGCTCACTCACTTACCTGAGCCTTATCAGAATTAATGTGCATCAGTCCCTTTACTTTTTTGGGTCTTTTAGTGGGACCAAGATTAGAACTCTAGACTCGAAAGAAGCGACACCCACCATAATTTTGCGTCTGTGACCCCAATAAATTACAACTGCATAATAAACATCTCTATTTAAAGCAATTTACTTTGTTATCCAGAACAAAACACAAACACTGGATTTCAATTTTTTTACTAATTACATACTCTTAATATTCAAAACACTGCATACATACTAAATATTCGATTTTTCTGAGTAGAAAATAATGACAAAATAATAATATATAAAGAGAAAGAAGCTAATATTCATATACATATTTAGCTTTTATTATGAATGTTTTCTAAGCTTTCGGAGTAATTTTGAATAAATATTTAGCTTCTGGACATGATAATTATTTGTATATTTAACAATTTATTTTCTTTTCCAAACAGTATTTAATGATTGAATTTTTTGTATCTTAATATTATTTTCAAGAATGTTATTGTATTCTTAAAACTGTAAATTAATCACCAGTCAATTATTGCTAACATCTTTAAAAAAAATTCACTCTAAAATTTTATATCATTAAATGTTTGAGGCATTCATTTGGCATTAGGGGATCCATTGTGAATCATCCACACCATAAAAGCCTAACGAAAAATTTTCACAATTTCGAATTGTTTTGATTTTTGACTGACTTCACACTCTAAGGCGAAGTGGTGGCTATTGGCGACGCGAACCTCGTTAACCTCAAACCTCGTCAAGTGACGAGGATGATACCTGCGCTGGCATATTCCCCGCTCCAAATTAACACATAACGTGAACGGTAGGGTTTTAAGCTACGACAAATTCAACTCGCCATTGTACTCAGTGGTCTTGAGTGGTACCATGACACGAATTCATGACACACGGGTCACCAGTTTGTGGTCATGACATTTTGGGATTTTCTAAATGGAATCAAACATTTGCCGAAATTGACTTTTTTTTGTGTGCAGCTACAAAAAAATATTGTCTACAATATACAGCTATCTATAACTACATCTATAAATACGATAATGATTAAGTAAATATAAAATGCTATGATAAATAGCTAACATTCTGTAATATTTTGCTTAATTCTCGCACTTGAACTAACTGTTGTCCTATTAGCCCAGTTTCAAAATTTCTCATTTTCTAGAACCTAAAATGATTCATCTTTTCATTAATTCATTATAGTTTTTTTACTTCATTGTATACGTACATTTTCGTCAGATTTTCTGAATTTTATCTGTACTTTTTTTTAAAAGTGTTTTGATAAACCCTTTGTAGATTAAAGTTAATTTTTCATTTTATTTATCGAAAAGGTACTTTAGATGCTTTTTGGTATTTGTCCCAGACGTAGTACTTGTATAAATAATTTTTTAAATATTTTATAGCATCTTTTTTGTGGCAATGTACAAGTACGTCACTTAATGTTTTTATATACTACCAATTCATTTTCAAGCTGAAAATATATATAAAAAATAGATTTAATAATTCTTAGTCATTGAGTTGCTTAAAAAAAGTGTTAAAACAATATCTTCACGACTGTAATATGAAATAAAATTAAAATTTAAACTTGACAGGTTCTTTTGCATTCTCTCTCATTACTACTTTAACAACAAATAAATGGACTATAATTTCTGTTTAAAATAATGTTTTAAATTTTTTCTCTTTGTCCTAAGGTGACAGAATTCAATAAATGAAATATTTTATCATATAAAGCTTTTAATAAATTTGTACCTGTTACACAGAATTAATCTAACCAGAAATATTTAAATTATTCCTATTTTCAAGAGATGTTTATTCGCAATTTGGGATACGTATCTCAGTTTATTTTGTACACATTTAATACATTCAATAAATAAAATATATGTTTTAATTCAGCAGAAGAATACATTTAATTTTACATTTATTATCGCACGCATTTCTTATTTGTGACATTCTTAGATGTAATTATTTTAATACGAAGCACATATTCATTTCAGAAATATTAGAAACTATTTGATTGGCTTATTTTCAAATCCCCAATCCAACAGATTTAATAGAAAAAGAAAATAATTGTTTTATTTTATTTCAGTTTTTAAAAAATGTTCTCATTTTTCCGACAACAAAATTAATACTGTATTTTATTTTCCCACCATCGTTATCTTTTTTGGCGAATAAGTTTTCAGAGCTTATAACATGCAACCAATTTTGTTTTATTCGTGCTCATTATATTCGATAAAAGATGAAATATGCAGAAGTAAACTAATTTAATGCATAAGATATTTATTCTGTTTCTCATTTTTCTTTTGACCTCCCGTCGTCTCCACCTTCTTCATTACTCCGCAGCATACTTCTTGCCAAAACTTGTTTTGTTGAAATGCAATTAGGATTTTTCAAAAAAAGGTAATTTTTAAAGATTAAAGAAAAAATGTCATCACGAAAGTAAACAAGTTCCGTCATAAAAGATGCCTCGAGTTCCATTCAAATGCAGAGTCATCAACACCAAGAAAGAATTTTCATCTTCCTCTAAAGGAAGATTTTTTGTTGTTTTCTCGCGTGTTTGCGATTTGAGTTTTGTTTGTAATTCGTATTTTTCGAATTTTTTCGTGCATTATAATCTCCCACTCATTTATTCAAAAAATTAAAAATAAAATTCAGAATTTAGAATTTTGGGGTGTATAAGTAGATGTTAAAAAATAAGTTCAGCTATTTCGTAGAATATACCTAGATACTTCATGTGTTTTCTTGTTACTAATGTTACCTATCTAACGATATGAGATCGAGACGCACGAAATTTATCAAGGCAAGGGGCTAGATGTACGCCTGTCATTAGCCGTAGCGTTGAGCTCCATCCACAGGTGACAGTACGTTTTTTGGCTCACTTCCACCCCAATTTTGTGGTAGAGAACATCCTAGGGGTGACCAGAAGCTCTCACCTTTCTTCCTCTTTCACCAACCTCACGAAAGGACTTGAGGCTCAACGGCAATTTAGAGTATCCCCATGCCACAAAATCACTATACATTTACAAACATCCATACCTTTTCTGGGATTTGAACCCAGGCCCTTCAACATAACAGTCAGTGTCACTAACCACTGGACCGGATGGGCAATTAGGCATTTCATGAAATAACTAACCATGTCAGGCAAGGTATGCAATAGATTAATAATTGCACACTTAATTAATTGTTCTATAAAATATATAACAAGCTATTTTTAAAAAAAAAATAAGCTAAACTAATGATTCTTAGTTAAAATGAAGAATTAATAGTTGGGAATCAAAACAATTTAATTCTTTTTAAATAAATTTACTTCTTAAAAATGACTTGCTTGACTCTGCTGGCAAAAACATTTATTCTGTTTAAAAAATATTACAAAATTTTATCAACAACACAAAGTAATTTGTATTTAATACTTTAACGATTAAGCAATCTTAATTCTATAAAATAATTACCTTAATCGCAGAATTCAATTATAATACGTACTTTAACTGAAGTGGTTTGGAAATTCATAAATAGAGAGAGCTAGTTATTTTATGAAATAACGAATTTCACACTTTAAATGTAACATAAACACATTAAAGGTGCCTGTTGTTATGTTGTTACTAATGCCACCTGATAGGCAAAGGCCAGATCAAGGCCCATGAAATTCAGCATGGCAAAAGGCTAAGTGACGCCTGTCGTTAGCCGTAGCTTTGAGCACTATACAGGTGACAGTACGATTTGGCCCGATTCCCCCAATTTAGAGGGAGAACACTCTGGGGTGCTCAGAGGCCTCCCACCTCTCTGCCCCTTCCACAAACCTCACGAGAGGACTTGCGGCTCGACGGCTATTTAGTACCCCCATGCCGCGCAGGCACTCTATGCATTTACAAATTGTAAATGTGATAGATTAATCAGTGCATAATTCGCTTAGTCCGTTATCTACCACATTATGATTTACTGCAATTTTTTTCATGCAATATTTTTTTTCAATCACTACATTAAAAATTAAGTGATATCCATAAACAAAATACTCAATTTTTGGAAATTTAATTAGTTAGATCTAATTAATTAATTAAAGATACTCGACTGTAATATTAATTATACACACTGTTCACTTAAAATAAATAGTCAAATCGTTTTCTAAGATCTTCATTAACGTACAAAAAAAAAAACAAGACACTTACCTTTTGAAATTAACTATTTTTTCAGAACAAAAATTACAATCTTCGCAATCTGCTGAAAACGCTATTTCTACTATAAAATCATTCGTCTTCTTTGCTAAAATACTCATCATAAAACTCGTGCTGCCATACATTTTGGAAGAGTGGATTTAACAGAATATTCCTGTTAAGTATCGTAAGAGTATTCGTAAAAATGGTTATTCTATGTAATTTTAAAGTGATTGGTATTTTTAAAAACTGTCGGTCGATAAAGGATTAACTAATTTTGAACTAAAGCTATACCGATGCATTGGCGATTATTTGATCTCGTAATACATACAAATCGCAGCTGAGACAAACTGTTATACCACTGTTTAAAACTCTAAAAGAGTTTGATTTTGATGTTCGGCTTAGAGTTCTAATTATGCATCTGGATGTGTGTGTGTGTTTTAAATTTAAGAATTGATCTAGCTTGAAACATATTCAAAAAAATTCCGGAAAATGAGAAGCACATAGTTCTCACATATATATCGAAGTTATTTACTTTAATTAATTTATACACACATTTTTATATAACTTATTTAAAAACATAAATATTTGGATAAGAGTTAGGTGAAAAAATTCTGATTTAATTAATCATGTTTAATATAACTGTTTGAACTTATGAAAACACAAAACACACACACACAAAGCATGTTTCAATAAATAACTTTCTTTAAATAGAATTTAATAAAATTAACTATTTATTCTACAAATTCTTCAACTAATTCAAAAACGTTAGAAAATATTTAAAAATCGTTTCAATAAAACTTCTTCGAATAAATCAAATTGCATTTCGACATAAATATTAAAAAAAAAAATTCTAAATTAATTTTTTTTAGTATATATGATTCCTAATTTAAATCATTTGTTTTTTAAAACATTAATGGAAAGTGGCTCAATTAGTATTACTTTTTTTCTAAATTGGATTTCCTAATTCTTACTTATTTTTAAAAACCGTTTGAATTCAAGAAAAATAAAAAGAGAGACCCTGTCTTAAAAATTGAAATCTCTAGTTTGGGAATTATCATACAACAAAGTTTCAAGAATGGATTAAAATATTGGTTATTTATTTTCAGTTTTAACAAACTTAATGAGTGTTTTTGTTCAAAGCTTAAGATAACTTTTGAGAACAATATTTCTTTTTTGTGAAAGGGGAGGTGATCATTATAGATTATTTTTTTCTTCTTTGGATTAAAGAACCATTTAAAACCTTTTTCTTGACAGCGTTTTTTCTTTTAATAAGCCATTTAAACTTTTTATAGAACCTTTATTTGTTTCTAGAAAGAGGAAATAAGTACAGTATTATTTATTCTTGAATACTATTTTATATTCAGTTGTCATCAAATAAAAGATAATGTAGATAATAATGTGCAAATTGGAGGAAAAATCGTTTATTCAATATAGTTTATATTTAAAGTTATTCTTTCTCCCAAAAAGGAAGAGAAATAAACTGCATATTTTTGAAAATCAATTACGCAAAAAGTTTTTTAAGACCTTTGGCATACCTTTTACGCAAATAATACGCAATTTTAAAAGACAAAATTACATTGTAAGGATTTTTCTCGAATGAGTTTATAAAATGCAACCATATTCCTTAGCCTTGACGAAGAGGAAACACATATTATAATTAAGGTATTTGACTAAGTTTGGAACTCTGTGATTTTGAAAATGCATATAAATGAATAAGTTTTTCGATAATTAATGTCAATTAAATTAGAATATGCATTTATAAAATTGAGTTAAGGATATTGTAATAAGAAAATGTTTTTGGACAAAAATGAAGAAAGAATGACATATGTATTTTCAAAACATTCTCCTTTTCATGGAAAATTCGTCTATAATAATAACATTTTATACCTATATATAGCTAAGACTTCTGTACATTGTCTAAACAAGGGCGAAGCTACCGCCATACCAGGCGTATCAAGGATAAGAGGCCCCCAAGCTACAGGGTTCCCAACATGTGTAACTACAGTCCCATTAACAGGGTTTCTATATCTAAAAAAGGGCACCGGAGGAATTTTAGATACACAGCTAGCTACGCCAGTGTGTCTAAGCTACGATTTTTGAAATATGCAATATGATATGATATTCGAAATATGTAGGTAAAAATTATTTATTCATATTTTTATATATCAAAGTAGAGAAATTTTAACAAAAAAATACCCGTTATTACTGTAACACTGAAAACAATGTGAATTCTTCAAAAATCCTAGTTTAGGCTCTGTACAAAAGTTTTGAAAATATTTAATTTTCCTTCATTTTTTTTTCAAAAAATGCGTTTAAATAATTTTTTCTTGTGATAACATTTTTAAAACAGTTTTATACTTACATTTTAGTTTAACGGAAACTAAATATCGAAAAACTATTCATTTATGTGCTTTTTCAAAATCATGATTACAAATCGTAGTCAAACTCCTTAAATGTCTTTTTTTTTTGTCACAGATTACTAAATATTTTAATAGGAATTAGTTTTTTCGTGTTTCCTTAATGCAGACTAAAACATCTCTCATTATATCTGAATTTCATTATATTTCATAATTTAATTCTCTCATTATATTTCATAATAATAAGACGGATAAAACAATATCAGTATACATTAAAATTAATGAATATTACTAATTTTATGAAATAGCCGAAAATAATATATATATATATACATATAAACATTTTACTCTCTCTTGCACGAAACTACATTAAAAGGAAGAATGTAAAATGATATCTTTTGGAATGAATTTCATACTGTGCATTCTATCTTTCTCAATAAACGAAAATTACATTCAATGACAGTATACTTTAGAATAAATGCTGCATTCTATGTTAAACATATGCAAATTAAAAACTATCTTCACGTCCTCCGCACGTATAAAGTTACAGTAACTTCCTACTTAACGAAAGAGTACTTTACAGCCATAGTTGCATTTTGACATTAGATTAAAAATCTCGAAATTCTTAAAAGTGTATTCACGCAAGAATACTTGTTAAAAGGTTATTGCAACTTCATTAGAGGCGAGAAAAATGTGGAAGAGGCTTTTAAGATAACTCAAAATGACTCTAGGGAAAATATTAGTTGCTAATTAGTTGCAGTCTCTAAGGAAAGTAAACTGCCTCCGTAACTGAGACAAGCAGCGCCTTGAAAGAAGATTAGAAACTCTCTTTCGGTTCATTTATTTCTAATAGTTGATCAGGGTTTCCTGTCAAGGCTGATTTCTTTCCAAGTAATCTATAAAATGAATGGAGTAAATTGCTTTCTATTTATAAATCTTACAACTCTGTTTTTTTAAAGAGTATATAACCTTGACTGCCTTTAAAAATAATTATTTCATCAAATGATGCAATCATATATTTTTTTTTTTTTTAAGTTTTTTCGCGGAAGCTTTGAAATGTCGAAATGCATGAACAGAAATAAGGTTCTTTTAGAAAATTTATTAGGATTTATCCATTTAAAGAAAAAAAATTTTATTTGTTGTATTGAATGTCCTAGTTAATTAATGAAACGAATTACCGATTGGCCATCTATAAATTGTATAAAAATATGGTTGACTCTGAAAAAAAAAAGAATCCGGACTTCTGCTCACTTTTCAGAAGTGAACTAATAACAACTGATGAGGAACTTGAGGCTATTCGATCTAAAAAGAAATGAGGTGAACGGATTCTTTCCGGTAGCAGAGTAGCTCAATTCAACACCTAAGCGCTTTTTGTTGGCGATAAAACCAGTTTCTGCATCCTATTTAAATTGAAACATTTATCGCTGCACTACTGTATACATTTTAGTAAAGCGTATCTCATGTCGAACATTATGGTAAGAAAACGGCGGACAATCAAGCGAAGGAGAGCTATAATCTTCCAAATCACTCCACTTCTCTCCGTGCCTAAGTGGAATATTACTGTCTGAATAAAACCCCAAAATTTAATGGAGTGGAGGGCGCTTTCCACTCGGGTACTAGATCCGGTCTGGCCCTAACCCTCAAGTAAGACAGATACTCCCACACTACACACTCATGTCTTGCCAGTGGTCACATCAAGTGCTTCTCATTCTCATTCTCAAAGAACAAAAAGATCTACGTCATTTGTGCTAAGAGTCAAGATCAAAGCTTCTCCCAAAGCACATAATGAGTTGGGTGGACTTCGCAAAAAGAGATGTCGACACAGATCCTCTTCCTGATTTTTATGAGTCAACGGTCTAATGTAGCGGTTCTTAAACCG
>BMAV01017895.1:0-96230 GCA_019973955.1 Trichonephila inaurata madagascariensis | reverse complement strand
AACATCAAGGAAACTTGCTAACAAATAAAAGAATGGCTTTGAAAGAAAAAGGCTGGAGGCTCAAGTTCCATCCTTCTTGTATTCGCCGTTCACAGTCAGGGTCAGTTTGCTAATACAAGGAATGAATCTGAATATTTTGAATGGTACGCCCAGTGTGGAGTCGAGGTTCAGAGTGGGGTTTCAGCTCAGGTGCTGTCCTAATTCCTTCGTTGCAATTCAAACTAACGATCCCGCATCAGCCCTTTAGTTATACCTCTTGCGACGTAAATAATTAATTAAACTGGTCCCCAAATTGTAGACTAATAAAAATGCTCCTTATGGGAGGTTTCATTCTCAGCAAAGCGTATATAATTAAGTACCTTCTCTGAAATTGTCTCAAAATAATGTGCTTTTGTGCCGCATTATTTGAACAATTTTGACAATATTGAAAATGGGTAAATACCTTCATTATATATAGTAGAAACAATCAGGTGTTTGAAAGATTAGAATCTGCATACGAACTTTAAAAGTTGAATCAGGAAAGACCTAATTATAGCGTTAAAATTGAGCCAGTGGAATTTTATCCTTAATATAGTAGAAAACCCAAATTTAAAATAAAATATGAAAAATAAAAAAATAAAAAATAAGAAAAATTCAAAGAACTAGAATTTGCTTGGAAAAAAAATCGGCGCTTTATTTAAAACTTTACTTTATCACTGCCATCTTAACAGCAAAGAAGGGAGATTACGGCCCTGCAGGAATAAGTGCTCTGAGAACTGTCCCCAACGATAGTTTAAGCCTCGATTTTTCCACTTGTTTCATTTTGAAGTATTTTTCATTCTGAATAAAACACGTAAGATCCTACCTCTACCTATCGTGATATGTAATCTTATTTGATAGAGGAGGAAATTCCCTAATCTCCGCCTGAAAATAGATTGAATTGATAGGATTGAGGCTGTATGAACATTTTTTACGTTTGTCTTATCCGATTTGTATTTGGATGGGTACACCATTAATGAAAACTAGCTTTTTACATATATTTTACATTAAACATTTTTGAAGCATGACATTTTTTTATTAGATGACTAATCAAGCAAATTTGTTAAATTTGTAAAAACAATTTATACCTTAACCTAATACCTTACATTTTGCTTTTAAAATGATATTGCTTTGAAACCCTTTTTTTAGGTAAATTAATAAAAATCTTTTTTAGAGAAATCTCAACATTATTAAGCACAATGATTGATTCTTTATCTGCAATTTTAAATAACCTATGGCTATAACTTTGATCGAAATTAATTAGTTTTTAAATGTCTGTATGTAATTTATAATATTTCTGTAAATAGAAATATACAGGGTCTCTCGAAACTTGACGATATTTTATAAAAGAATTTTGTAAAAGAAAACAGAATGGCAAGGATTGTGATAGATATAAATGTAGCAAGTGTGTTATTTATGAACTGTCACTAAATTTGTGTCATGTTTTGAAATAACTTGCTTAGAGTAGTATGTAATATTTTTCTTTTTATGAAGTGTGAAAGTTAGATGACCTCATTTTTTCAAACTGGCTCAAACTCTACATTAATTAAAAAACAAAAAACAAAACAAGCAAAGGTTTTACTCTATTTGTGATAATGATCAATAGCACGGATATGAAAGATCCCGTTAGAGAAAAAATCAGCGTGAAATTATGAAATTTGTGGTCATAGTTCCTAATGAAGTGAAGAAAAATATCAACGGAGGTGTTTTTAAAATGAAAGATGTGTTGCAAATAAAAGAACAAGAAAAAATTCTGTATGATTGCCATGAATAGAGAAAAATAAGTGCTGTACCATTTTGTAATCTTGGTTAATGTGCCAAATTTTGAGAAACTTGCCTATGGTTGTGTGTAATAGTTTTTTTTATGGAGAGTCAAAGTTAGATGGCATCTTTTTCTCAAAACCCGAATCAAACAGACAAGGTTAATTTTTATTAAATCAACAAACCGTTTTGTCCAATTTGTGACTGCGGCTAATAGTTCGGTTTTGTAAGTCGACGCTAATGAGAAAAATCATTGTAAAATTTTGAAATTTGTGGTCACAGTAGCTCAGGATGTGATGGAGGAAGTCAATATTCTGCATTTTCAAAAATACATTCGTCCTCACTTTGCCAAGTGCAGGGGAATTTCTTTTTTTATTGTTCCCAGCGTAGATATGATCCCACCTTTCCCCTCGTGCCCACGTATCGTCAAGTTTTGGGACACCCCGTATACACAGCGTTTTCAAATAATTTCAATCGATTTTAACTTTAATATTATTAAAATTAAAATCGTATCTCTTGTCAAAAATATTACGCCATCCTTTTACTGTAGTTAAATATGTAAAAAAAATCAATATAAGAGTTATTGTTGGTCGGAATGACGTAATATAGTCGGAGTAAAAATTTATGTTCGGTTTAAAACTGTTTTGTATTAAAAAAGATAAGCTCATCGATATAAATAATATGATGCAGTGTTTGTAGGGTTACATTTTGAATAATGTAAACTGATATTCATCAGATAATTATTTTGGAGCCTATTTTATGCTGTGTGATTGAGTGTTTTTTGACGTCACACTATAATTCAAAACGAAGATGGTTAACCTCATAATTTTTAGCCTCAGTCAAATGACGAGGATTGCACCAGAGCTGGTACTTCCCTGTCCAAATTACCACACCACAACAAATTTTGTGATAGAACTTTGACTTTTTAATAATAATTACCACTGTATTAAAAATTTTCTCATGGAATTGCTTTAATATAAACGATTTAAATTTATCATAATTTATTACGTTATTAAACATTATCATTAAAAATCTGTAATAATGGTTTAAAATTATATTTACTCGTATATCAAGAAAACTCAAAATACCTTCAAAACATAATCTTCGAACCGAATTAATTTTTTAATGTTTCCTTCGACCCATAATTTTCTTATCAATATATATCCAATTAAATTTGTTATGTAAAAGATATTGACATGATAGCAACTTTTTGTAAAATATACTAACATGCCAAGAAACCACGTGTTAATTATTAACTAAGCAAAATGGATGACGTGTAATTCTGCGGAACTGAGGATTTAAAGCAACGATACTCAATCTGCGGCCCACCGAGGCTTTTTAAGTGGCCCGGTCATGGCCCATTACTCTGAGAAATTTACTTATTTAAGAACATTGTATTAAAAATTTCTTGGGAAATTCTTTGTCAAGAAATCAAATATATCAATTTTGCTTTTTGCTGTCGGTATCGTACGGGTATGAATTGATATTCTATTTGTATTTGGAATGGTTGCGGTTAGTAATAATAGACAACAGAAAGAGAGAGAGTGGAGTAGCGACAATTTTATGTGTGTGGAACTAATTTTTAACTATCTTTTATATCATGCAAGCAAAAAATATTCAATAAATAAATAAATAAATAAATCGTATCAAGACAACTGTGAGGTAGACTATTTTGTAGTGAAAAACAAACATGGATCAGTAATTGTTTGATTTGTTACGAAAGTGCTGCATTTAAAAAATACCAATAATCACGATTCATTAAATGTCCCTTTTCCTCGAAAATCTCTTTCAAGAGGTGATAAATAGGCTTTCTTGAATAATCTTTTCAATAGCAATAAAGTGTTTTGTCAATGATAATATCACAGCGGTAACAAAAACATTCTATGCGGTTTGTTATAATATTAGTAATCATATGAAACCGTTTACTGATGCAGAAATTGTGAAGGATTGTTTCTTAAGTGCTTCTAATTTAGTGTTAGTAACAAAAATAAAAATAAATAAATAAATAAAATAATAATTAAAAAAAATTAATACAAGAGTTAATATATTTTGATCGATTTTCCACATTTTAAATTTCCAACGTTATCTTTTTCTTATATATAAAGCATTTCTCCCCCTCCTCCATTTATCCTCATGTTGCAGTCCGTGGGAAATAATTAACATATGTATGCGGCGCAGCAGAAAAAAAGTTTGAGTACCCCTGATTTAAAGTCTAGACAGTTGAATTACATTTTTTTTTATCAATTGAATATTTTGAGCGACTTAAACTTGATAGCTCTATTTTAAGAATTCAATAACAATAGTAAATTTTTTTAATCTATTTCAAATAGGGATAACCTTTCTGAAAGATCTCGTTATTTCGAAACCTCATTTATTGGAAATTTGTTTTTGTGCATTTAAATAAGTCTCTCAAATTAAATTTTTTAAAATTCTCTCTCTCTCTCTCTCTCTCATTTGAATAAAGAATCTCTCTCTCTAAGTTCAACAGAAATTTAGATTCATTTCTTCCCTTGTTATTTGTAAAATAACATTTATCGACAATATTACCAAAATGAAAATTTAATTCATTGTTGTTTATATACTCTGTCATAATTAAACTGTTTACGATATTTCTGAGTAAAGATATTATTTTTAGAATTGATGGATTTAAGGGATCCGACTACGTTCGAACCGTGGTTTTACGAAAGCGTACAGACGAATATTTTTTATATATATATTTAGTGTCACTTAGATTAGAATACACGTATGAAATTGTTTTAAGAATACCTTTGCAAAATAAAAAAGTTATTTAAATGCACTTTTTGTCAAAAAATGAAGGTAGAATTAAATGTTTTCAAAACATTCTCCTTTTATGAAAAGTTCTTCTATAATAATATAATAATTTACTTATATATAGATAAGACTTCTGTTTAGAGCCGGGACTAGGATTTTTCAAATATTTAACTTAGAAGTAGATTAATAAATATTTTAATACACTTGAAAGGAGAAATTTTAACAAAAAAGAATCAACAATAATTATTTCAGTTGGTAGTAACCCCGAAAATAATGTAAATTTTTCAAAAATCCTGGTTCAGGCTTCAAAGAGTTCGTAGCTATATATAAGCAAAATGTTATTGTTATAGAAGCTTTTTAAATAAAAAGAGAATGTTTTGAAAGTAGATAACTCTTTGAGATTTATAACTTAGAAGTGGTTTTATCCATATTTTAATGTAAAATCATGGATTATTATTTTAATTGGTATTCGCTGAAAATAATGGGACTGTTTAAAAAAAATCCTGGAGATTTCCTGGAGGCTTAGCTGTATATGGGCAAAATATTATTATTATAGAAGAATTTTTCGTGAAAGGAGAATGTTTTGAAAAAAAGCAATTCTGTCTTAACTTTTGCCAAAATATCGCATTTAAATAATTTTTTACTCTAAAAATATTCTTAAAACAATTTTACACGTGTATTCTAATCTAAGTTATACTAAATATTAAAAAAAAAGAATATATTCGTCTTTATACCTTCGCAAAATCGCGGAGTTCCGAATGTAGTCGAATACCTTAAACCACATTTTATATCAATTCAGATATTTATTGTTTTCTATAAACAGTGCTGAGCATTTGATAGCAAATATTTAACACATACAGCAAGATTGTGTCTTATTCAAAAGCTTTGTTTCAATGCAAAGGTGGGGACAACTCTTAAATGTCTATAAATTGTCTCTTATATTGTCGTGAAGTTGAACAGCTATCAAATGCTGGAAAATTCCACCCAATTAACAAGCAGATTTCCTCGGAATGGATCGAAATTTTATTCTTGAACTCTGTGGTTAAAATAACACATTTAATTTTAAAAGGGAATAATAAATACAAAGCACGTACAAATCCGAAACAGTATCAATTCAAAGACTGCACAATTCTTATTCTGGAATCTAAAGCCCTTATCTGACTCAAATGCGTACTTGAGGAAAATTGAAGGAAGACTCGGTAGCTGTAACTAACAATTTTTCAATACTTTCTTTTAAATTATTTTAATAACAATCGATGTTATTTACAACTTTTGAAACACTGAATGAAGCATGGATATAGAAACACTATAACACACAAATTAAGCAAGCTTTTATTGTATTCAAAACAATCTTCACGTGCTTATTCTAAGTAATAGGTAAAAATGAGCTATTTTGAAACAATTTTGTATGAAATTTTTATGGCCATTTGTGTTACCAATTCTTACCCATAACAAACTTAGTTTTGAAAAAATTCTTCTTCTCGAAACTTCTTAAAAGTTAAAAAAAACTTATAAATTATTAAGTTTTAACACACTTAATTATTTATTCTTGTATTGTATTAATATATTTTGTTACAAAAAAAAAATACGTAGAATGAATAAGGTCATATGTTTGTAATTTTAAAATCAGTACGTGAGGCATCATTTTGGTTTTGTTCCTTTCAATTTGACCTCCTTAGCATATTTTTAAACCATGCTATTTTCAGTCCGCTAAGAATTGCTATTACTTTGCATTTATTGTATTTATTTCATTGTCTCGAAAACACACATATTACACCTTTTTCTCCATGTTCATAAATAGTTTTTTTTAAATTTTAAATGTTTAACCCCTTAACTTCCACCGGCGTATATATCCGTCTCGCTTGAACAATGCGTTAATTACCGTGGATGGATATATACGTCCTTCCGAAATACTATCCTTTTCATTGAGCTGCTATCAGCAAAACTATTTCGAAGGCTATGAAATGCAATAAAATGATCCTGACAATGTTTGCGAAGGATTTTCTTACTTCAGAGAAAAATTTGCTTATTTATACATTTTATATTCTTCTCAATACACCGAATATGCGAACCTATGTTAGATGGCACTGAGGAGCAAATTGTGTAACTTTTAATCGGCTGTTAAGGGGTTAATATGTCAAATCCACATAAATCAATCACGGTCCTCACATTTGAGTGGTGTGGAGAGTGGAGTGCCCGCTTTTAGGTTTTGTTTGTTGTCTACGATTCAAGTTATGAAGTCCGTCGCCACTAGTTTTTATGTTATTTCTAAGTGCGACATTAATAAGCAATCAATCAACCAAATGAATTAATAAAATCCAATAATACAAACACAGTAAATACCCAAACTAATCATGTACATTTTATAACAAGTCTTCAGGACTTAAACTACTCTTAGCAAAACATTGCACAAATTTTATAATTTATTTGAATTTAATTTTTTCTTATTAATATCTCATTAAGCTTTCAGCAAAAAGTTTAGTAAATGTATATTTGTTTTGTCAGTGTAACTGTATTTTTACAAATGTCCCCTTGAAAACAATTAAAAATGGCCCCCCCCCCACAATCTTAATTTGTAGAAGGGGATATTATCCTTATCACATGATTTGATTGAAAGTATGGGGCACATCACCGTTAGCCCTTGCAATCATGTTAACAAAAAAAAAGAGAGTGAGAGAGAGAGAGAGAGAAGTTCCTTATATATAAAGCAATTTTACAAAACCCAACCAAACACAATCAAAACAAGACACTATAAAATTAAGAAGTGATTATAGAAAAAAAGGAATTAAACTACATTAAAACTGAACCGTATTATTAACTAAACTAAAACATTTTTCATTAAATCAAATAAAAAAAATAATAATTTGTAATAAAAGCTTTAATCAACGAATAATGACCATAATTTATTCTTCAATGTACTAAATTTCGACAAAAAATGAATGTAGAGGGTTGCTAGAAAATTATACAAAATCACAAAACACAATCTGGTTTCAGAAATATTTATATCTTTTTATTCATTTATTATCTTTAGAAAAGAGGCCTTATCAGATAATGTCCTTCAGTAAGCATATTTGTCTAAAATTTCATTTAGAAGGGAATTTTATCTAGCTAAAATGAAAACGCCATTTAATGAAACTTTCAAAGATCATATCATGGGGCACTTTAAAGTCCCCGAGAGATATTTCTTCAATTAAGTCATTCACCCACGTGTTTTTAAATTATTTTAATATTGTTCTTTAAAATGCAATAAAAATATATTTACCCAGTAACCTAACTAAAAGACTTCTGTAATTATTTTTATTTATCTTGAGTCTGTTTCATCTTTTTACTAAAAATGATTAGGCTAAATTGCTTTTATACAAATCGATTTCATCTTTTTCATTACCATTAATTCATTACTCCATTCACACACACACACACACACACACACAGTTGCAGTATATGTGTCTCTAGAGTAACAAAACAATTTTCTTAAGAGATACTCTCAAATGTTTCAGAACAACAAAACAAAATTGTTGTTTAGTTCAACTTGGAAAAAAATAACACTTTCATTTTAATTAAACAATAAAACAAATTCTGGATTTGAAATATTCATGAATAATTTTAGTAAAATTTGATAAACATGGGACATAAAATTTAAAATATTGTTACAGAAATTTCAGGTATTATTTGCTTCTCTGCTGAATTGATATTGTATCTGGAAAGATGGCTTATAAATAGCAAAAAGGTTCATCAATAATATCTACTTTCACGTCAAAAATAGATGCATCCAATCCCCACAAATAGTCTAGGATGATTACTTCACAAAGAAAAATTTACAAGATTATTCACACTTTATATAATTACATTAGTGTCAAATATTTGACAGCGGCAGTGCGTTTCATTTGCATTGTTTGAAATTGTCATTACGGATTAGAATTACTGTGTTTAATACATGTGATTTATGAATATGTGCTCTGAAGTGTATTGAAATATTTAGTATTCATAAATAAAGAATTGTTTTAAGAAAATGCCTTTGAAATCTTCTTGACAATTAATTAGAATTAGTTCGCTAAAAATATACAATTCACTCTTATTGATTCAATATTAACATAGACATTTAATGTGACGAGGATTGTATTATTATAACGCGGAGAATTTCGATCACAAACTTAGAACATTATTTCAGGTTCCTGGAACATTATAGTCAAGAAATAAATTCAAAATCTCTCAGAGCTTTAATGCAAAGTATCTAAACTTTTCGCTCATGACGAGTGATGTCTTTCATTTAGCGTGTTGAAGTTTCCTTTAAATCAAGGGACTGCAATTTGGCAAAATAAGAACTCATACTTAAGAGCTAACTTAAAGATTACAGGCACACAGGCTTATTCACAAGCATTTAGTTACCATACGACGTTTATATTCACTTTAATATTTTATGTGCATAATTCATTTTAAGAATAAAATAAATTTAAACAATATTGCAAAAATGAACTTTTTCCATTAACACATATTTATTCAAAATCCTTCTGTTGATTTTTCAAAAATCCTTTCACAAGCTTAACTCACCAGTTCTTCCTTCCTTAATTTATACTAACAATCAATAGTTTTTAAGAAGAAATTTATTTGCGGACTCAGCACACCAAGATAACGAATACGTCGATGTTAATCCGATACTAGAGATGCAGCAGAAGCTAAAAAGATTTCAGAGAAAAATAAAGTACAAAAACGTACTGAGTACTTTTTTTAAAAAAAATTTAGAGGTATTTTATTGAAACAAAAAGATCGCAAAAAACGTTTTTCATAGACCTAGAATCTCAACAATCGAAACCCAATTCCCTGCTCGATATATCCACTTCGTTACATGGATTTGGAAAAAAGAATATCAATGAATTTTTGAAAAGAAGATTTTTGCACTCATCCTCAAAGCATCGATTATTGAATTTCGAAATTATAGATCTACTTTGAAACGAATCGAAATCTTTTAGAATATTTTACATTTCTTACATATGCACATATGTATTGCTGATTGAGTATTGCTTTCCCCTTTGCAATATATATTCTAAATAACATACATTAGAATTTCATTAAAAGTGTTCAATATTTTTATGATGTGCTTGCATTATTTTTTTAATGCATCTTCATCGTAAATAAAGGTCTTGCCAAACGAGAGACTAAAACATCCACCAAATCTCAAAATTTTCAGTCGAGGAAACAATACTATCCCAAATTTCGTCAATGGCGATTGATTCTGGTTTAAAATAACAATGTACTTCGCTAAAAGGTATGTCGCTTTAATGTGATTTTAATTCAAAATCAATGTATCGAATGGACATAATTGATTGACGAATAGATTAATGTTTAAAGAACGCAGATTTTCAACATCTCTTTCCCTTTTGTGGCCAAGGTCAAGGGTAACCGAATGGTGATGGTAGCGAACTCGTGGCTGGCGTTGTCGAGTAGCAGGTTCGAAAAGTGTGCCACTGAAGATCCACTATATGGAGAGGCTGGTACACGTTTAATCTGTCGAGGCTCAAAGACCTACCATGGCGTTGTGTGGAAATTCAAAGAGGGGGTATCAGCTAAATTCTTGTCCTCGTTACTTTAACGTGGCTCAAAATTTCGAAGTGTAGCTACAGTGTTGCGTCAGAAAGTGATATAAATTAAAATCAGTCAATTAGACTGTTTCTCTCTTGCATCAACAAGAAGAAATAAATGGAATAATAATAGAATTGTGCATACAAGTTTCCTGTGCATAAGAGTTTCCTGCGTACAAGTTTCCTGTGCATAAGAGTTTCCTGCATACACTTTCCCTGTCTTTCATGATACCTTTTTTGAACTATATTGATTTATAAAATAATGAATGCACAGTCGTCAATTAAAATTAAGACTCACTTATTAACTTCTGTACTATTCATTGCAGTTTGTCAATGCTAAAGGTTCACATGAAAACAAAATCGTGTGATGATAATGGGTGAATTAATTAAAATGCTTAATGCACCGTTAATTAACTTCATCAAAACGTTATTGTTGATAAGAAAAATTTTTCTCATCGATATCAATTCTTTTTGTGTATATAATTTCCAGTGATTTTTTAAGAATTTCTATTGGAAACGTTTTGAGGGTAACGGGGAGTTTAAAAAAATGGGGAATTACTATTAAAATTTTAACGATAGAAATTTTTCTCCTCAGTGATTTTTAGTCTTTTTTTCCCCACCAAACGATTGATAATTTTTCTTTGATATCCAAAAGCATAATTTTGAAAATAGTATAAAAATATGAGTTTTCAATACAGTTACGATAAGAAGCGAATTGCGTAATTAAATGTTATGTAATGAAATTCTCAGATTAAAGATTTAGTCTCTTTACAATTTTCAAGAATTTTACACTTCAATAGTACATGAAGTACTCAATTTGAAAATTACAAAAGGAACAACCACGATGTATAAGCATATAATAGTAAAAGTATCATAAATTTATCAAGCGTAGTTAAAAAACAAAGTAAGAAATATTTCCATAAAATAATGTTGCAAAATTGTGAATATTAGTGAAACTGAAATATCGTAATTCAATTAAACTTGAAGTACAGCTGTTTAAAACATTTTCACCCTATGTCTGCAAAAGTAAGTCCTAGCAGAAGATTCTTTTTAGGGGCGTCAAATGAACTATATATTAAGTATTCAAATTTAAAGATAAAGATTTTTTAAAGATAAACACTTTGCTCTGTGTAAAATTACAGAAAAAAAATCAATTATCAAAATAAGTTCTTAATGTTGTTGTTGCGATGTCTATGATGTGCGTTTTGATAAAAAAAGAGAAGCTTTAGATCGCTCCGAAGCTGTCGAAGACAATAGAACTAGTTTCAGAGAAGTTTTTAATATTAAGAATATATATCGAATCATTTCTCACGAATTTTGTCACATTCTGTGATGAGTTATTGATTATATTTTATACAACAAACTTTTCTATATAATTTCGGTATATAGTTTTTTTTTCTTGGGAGGGAGGCGGTTCTTTGTTGGTACAGTTACCTGAAGAGATTAGAAATGTTAAGAAAATCATATTCCAGACAAGGTCTAAAATATTTTTCATGATCTTCCTTTTGTACTTTTTATAACATTCACTCAAGATTTTGAAAGAAATGTAGTTTTCCAATGTAAATAATAAGTATTTTATAGATTTCCCCCTGCCTTTCGTACTTTTTAGTAGTTTTTTTAGGCAGTTACATAAAAAATCAAACAAAATAACTCCATTAAATAATGTTTCACCTCTTTTTGTTGCTCTGAGGCAGATATTCGAAAGCTATTTAGTATTTTACTTATGTTTGAAAGTTATGTTTTTTCCATTATGCCACAGTGGTAATTCATTTTGTTCAGTCTACATCTTCCTCTAGGCATAAACATTTGCGTACATTGAAGAACGAATAAAAATATGCATGTGAAATGGCTTCCGTAAAAAATATCGTAAATCAAATTTAAAATTAAAAAAAAAATTAATTTTTAGAGTTTTTTCCCTCAATGTTTTGTTGCAGAAAAGAAGTCCAGTAAAGTTTTTATTAATTAATTTAAAATGCAATGATTGAAACTTATAGTAAACGTTTCAAGGCAAAAAAAAAAAACATTTTAGTTGATGCATTTGAAATGCAAATGCAATCATTTCAAGCTATTTTCTAAAACTAAAAAATAAATATATTTTAGAGGAAATATATTTCGAATCAATTTATTATATTATGATAAAATTTACTTATAAAATATATATTTAAAATATGGAGAGCGCAGATGATTTAGAAGTTATTTAAATGTTTGTTAATTAAACAAATTAATTTAGAAAAAAACCCAGCAGTTTTCTTTGAAAATATACTCAAAAATTGCTTCAAATGATGGCAATATTTTTATTCAAAAAACCAAAATTAAATATTTTTTTTATTTCGCATCTTAACAAGCTTAAATATACTTAAAGGTACTTTAATTTATACTACTTTTATACACAAAGTTCCTAAAGTTTGTTAACTTCGGTAAAAACATAATTTAATTTAGTGAAATACGCTTTTGTGTAACTCTGTGTGTGTTTTAAGCAAATTTCATATATGTGGTGAGGGATATCACTTCTTAGATTTTTAATAATGTCGGTAAGAAACGAGTTTTTTAAACATGGGTTTTCTTTCAAACTTGACACTTACCGCAATATAATGCTTTTATACCTTAAATTTTAAGAGTAAAAGGAAAGGTTGCGTCAAACTAAATTTATTGAATGATTAGTTTTAATAATTTAGTCTTACGAGGAGATAATTTAATTTGCTGGTTTCAGTAATCAACTGTTTCACGTTGCAAATAATTGGTAACATGAATATATAAAGTTTAATTCTTTAAATAATTAGTTTTAACCAACTTAAAAAAAATCAAAAAAAATCTATTAATAATAATTAATTATCGTATTGTCATCTAAAACAATCGTGTATATAAAATTTCAGCACAATTGAGCTTTTTGAATAAAAAGGTTTTAAAATTTTGACCCAAGTGCCAACATAGTTGCCAAATCACCGAATTTAGGCACCAATAATGATGCCATTGTGGGTGTATCTGTAATCCTTTAAACAACTAGTTTTAATCAATTAATTTTTTAACGATAGTTAAATTATCGTATTGCCGTCTAAAAGGATCGTGTAAAAAATATTTCAGTTCAATTGAGCGCTTTAAAATGTGAGTCAAAAATTTTAAAGTTTTGACCCAGACATATTTACAATTAAAAAGTATACACATGATTAAACAATCCAAACTTTGCCTGATTGCCGAAATGAATTTGCGAGATAAGTTAAATGAAGGAAAATATATTTCTCCAAAGTTTTGAGTGATCCAAATACTTAATTTGCTCAATACTTACTCAATGACGACATCCGAAATATGTCTGTGTTTATCAAAACAAATGTCATTAACTAAGGTCCATGTATCTGATGGGTAATATTGATTGATGATAGTCTGTTGTATGAAGTAAGTGGGTAACTAAGTTTTCATCAGTTTGTTACTACGAGTACATAAAGTATATTTCTGAGAACTTGTATATGCATACAGTAATTCTAAATATATAACTCCCGGGTATAGAGAAAATTAATCTGGTTAACAGTGGGAACTGAAATTCTCTGGATTGTAAACATTTTGAAATGGATGGATATTTATATAACTAATTTACTTGGGCAATAGTCAGTGTCGTCTTAAAACTTCTTGAAACCTTGGGCCCTTTGGTAAAAGTAGGTTTTACGTGCTATCTTTTAAAATAGACATTATATAGCATACTTTTTCAAATATTCGTACAAATAGTAATCAGTAACACATAAACGTGAATGACTTACAATCTCACAAACCAAATCGACAGTGGCTAACGAGGGGTGGGGTGGGGGTGGGGTAGGTCTTGGCATAGACACAGACATGACGTAAAAATGTTATTTTGCCACAGTTGCCAGTTGGAATTAGTTCTAAATTGCAGTATTATTTTTTGGAGAATATGTCCAGGAATGATATTTAATGATTAAAATTATTTGAAGCCGAGTTGAGAACGAGACGAACTTTCTCCCCCTCCTTAAGACTATAGTCCTGGGATGATCCCAGTTGGCGAAGACGTCCATGTCAATAGAGTGCTTGGTATTTTTGTTTTCTCTATGCCTTATGCATAAACATACATCTCGGCTAAATAAAGAGTACAATTCTTACTTAGTTGAATACTTAGAGATTACTTAGATAGAATACTTACTTCAGTAAATTAACTATACTTAGTATACTTACTTCACAGTTAAGTTAACTATACTTAGTGCACTTAATTCACAGTAAAGTAACTATACTTAGTACACTTACTTCACGGTAAAGTAACTATATTTAGCATACTTTAAATGTCACCACATGCATAAGTGCAGAAAAAATTACAAATTCATCCATAAACTTCATTAAGCAAATTTTCACTAAGCTTTTTTCTATTTTGATACTTAAATTTTTTTACACTTTAGTTTTTTCTCATAGAATTTACTAAATGAATTTTTTTGAAACTACACAAAAAAAAAATTCTCATTTCTCAATATTTTCAGAAAATAAGTTTGAATTGGAATCAGATACTCTAATCATTTTAAAAAGAATTTTGTAAATTTCTTAGTTTATATACAGAAAAATAGGGGGAAATACATTGATTTACTCAAATGCTTCCAAAAACATTAGGCTTTATTTATGTAAAACATTAATTACGCAGCGTTCGAATTAATCAAGCCAGGAATTATTTTTATGCAAAAGGAAACCGAAAGAGAAGTTAAGTCTAAAGATTTATTACCAAAACTGAACTGAAACTTTTCTGTCCCTGAAACTCAGCAAACCGTAAATGCGTTAAAGAAGCTTTAGAAAAGTGTTTTCAGAGAAATTTTTCTAAAACATCGCAGCATTCGCCAGCATTTAAATAAGTGATAAATCTTTATTTATTTTAATTCAATCCCACAGAGTAGAACAAGGATTTTAATATATTTTTCGATCAGCAATACAATCTGCGCTGTCTGGTAAGTTAAGATTTAACCTGCTTATACACGTTGTGACCTTTACTTTTATTTAAACATCGGTGTACAGAGTAATCGTTCAGGCGGAAAAATCACTCTAATTGGGTGGGAAAATGCCATAGATGGTAGGAGCTGTCGGATCGTTTAAGTAAAAGTGATTTAGTGATTCAGTTAATTTGTTTGTGTGCTCTCTTTCAAGGTTTTTTACTCCTTTTTTCCTTTATTTTCAACTTTTTTATCTATTTATTCGAAAGGGGATACTTTACTTTACCTTTAAAAGCATGTTCAAAAGATTACTTCTAATACAGGGGCCAACATTACCTCATTGGATGTTCGAATATATACAAAAACATTGGTAAGAAATATGTTTTTGGTGTTTCCGGGTATTAGAAATTTAGAAATTTTCTAAATTAATAAATAAAAAAACCACGCAAATTATTCTTTTACGAACTTATTCATGCTTGTTTCTTATCAGTAAGAAATGTTTTTTTTTCTCTATGGCAACACGATTAAACAATTGAGTTCAATGGATAAAAGTATATGTGTTGAGACAGAATGATATTTATATAATCTTAACATAATTCAGTAACACCTGAAGTTTCACTGTTTTTCCTATCGGCACTAGAGATTTAGTGCTGTTTTATTCATTTTATGTCCTCCTTTTTGGACTGTTTCTCATTAAAGTATAACTAAATTATTTTATTCAATTAATATTCGAATGTACTTTTCAACATATTTTCCATTCATACCCATTTAATGTAGAAATTAATTGATAGTTTGTCTAGAAAATACACAGAAGGAAAGTCTGAAATCATAAAATCGGTGTAAGCTCTCCTTCATTAAAAAGTCTGAGATTGTAGATAAATTTGCCACTTTTTCTTAAAGATTTGTACATTTTAAGAACTTGACTGAAGCCCAGTGGCTGAGTGGTTAGTGCATCTCGCTTCCCCACCACAAGTCCGAGGTTCAAACCCCGGGCTGGTCAAGGTCGACTCAGCCTTTAATCCCTTCAGTGGGTCGATAAATGAGTACGAAACTTACTTGGCAATTTAACAATGAAGGTTTCGCATCAGACAGACAACCTGACCAGAACATATGCTTATGCACCTCAAGGGAAAAGATCGCGTATCCTGATTTGGGCACAGCATGCCTTTGGGCTGTTGCGGCACAGAGTTAAGTTAATATAAATTTACTTTCCGATTCAATTTATTAAATTGATGGTAATTGTCTTTTTTCTTTTACTTTCGTTCAATACACTTATATTTTTATAGTAATGATGTACAGTTAAGAACATTGAAAGCAGCACACCAAGGAGGAAGAAGCTGCAGTTGCGAAACCTTATTATGTAGTTGAATGAATATTGCTTTGAAAATGATCAAAGTGTCGTGCCAACACACATAATGAGTCACCCCCTCCCTAGTGGTACTGCAATGAGGAAGTGGATCCTACATAAACAGGCACATAGAGAAAGATTCATGAACGTAATGATCGCATTTGGATTCTAGGAGGAATTAAGTAAGCAAAGAATGGCAGGTAGATGTGTGATGAGACATTTCACATATTTAAGCTAGTTTGGGGGACCTCTTCATGCAATTGAAAACCGCAGGTTACTCGCCAGTTCGATTGTATGTAGTGCACCATTACAACTTGTTGAAAGTAGTGGATACAAGATTGTACCTATTTGAGGAGAACTGAGACTGGAGAGACTAGAAAAACGAGGTGAGAGGATCTAAGATTTATGCAGCAAGCACTTGAGGATTTCAGAGATTTGGTTTACGATACAATCAAATGCAGGATAGCTAGTTGTACCGAAAATTATCTCAGACACCTTATGGAAGAAAATCTGTAATACATACGTCCTTCACCTGTACTACCTTTAACATCGAAATATCAGTGACTTCGTCAACAGTGATGACAAGCCTAAGTGACTTAGAATGCCACAGAGATTGGGAAAAAGTGGTAGTGAAGAATTCTGATTCACTTTGGGGGTAGAGAAGATAACCGCCTTCGGGTGTGGAAGTACCCTGATAAATGATCCATGCTGTCAAGAACCGCCAGGCATAATGGTTTTGGAGAGGGTGGTTATAGCTTATGATAGTCCGTCCTATCTAAATGTGGTACGTAGAACCTTAACATGCCAGCGCGCGTTATGTTGATGACATTCTTCGACCTCACCTGGGACATTTCCTTAATAGGCTTAAATGGGCGATTTTTCAGCAAGATAATGAAGCTCGAGTAGCTCAAGACTTTATATATCATTATAAGACTTCCGTGGTCAGCCCACGCCTCGAGCTTGTATTCTTATACAGAATTTGTGGCACCTGCCGAAATTTCAGATGTTGCTGTGTTACTTTGGAGGTGGCTTTGTTCAAGATTTGTGGTCCCATCTGCCTTATGACAACATCCGACGTCTAATCAACTGGAAACTAGATAGTGCGGAATGCACTGCAAAAGGATGCATTCCTATGCGCTATTGAACTTGCAATGGATTTATCTAATTGTACAGATTGTATTTGTTTAATTGTGCACATTTGAGTATGAAGTGATTCTCATTTGTACCATTATGCGTATTAAGTTTTATTTCAATCTGAAGAACCCTTTTTGGTGCACTATTTTCATTGTTCCTGAGTGTACATTCTTCAAGCATTTATTTGGTTGCTTAACATCTATTGCTGTTGCTCATCCTGTTAAAAACTAATTAAAGAAGAATAATTATGCTATTAATCAAGTACGCTCTATGTGGGACATTCTTCCACCATTTAACCTCTATCTATAATACATAATCTGCTTTAAAATGATGTAGAAACTAATATTAAAAAGAACTGATAAAAACTATGAGTTGAAAACTAGACATGAAACGAAGATAAAAAGAAATGATTATCCACTGCAGCGTATTTCTCTATTTTAGGAGTATCTCGTGCTCATTCATTCAACTGATATGAACAAATCCAAAATCTCAATTTCTTAATTTCCCCTTAATTCTTCTTTCAAGACGGGGAAGAAAAAAGGAACATTTTAAGAGTGCAATAGCCTCTAAAGAAGCCTTAAAGTGACAACAAGTTGAAGACTCAGCTTTTGTTCACGGAGCTACCCGATTCGTAACGATCGATTAAAGAGACCCACACCTACAAAAAAGTTACTTCTTCCATTTATTCGCTTTCTTAGAGTACCAGAAAGGAAATGCCTCCAAGAGTGTTCTAAAAAATAAATGAGACTAGAGTATAAAAGAAGTTCAAAACTAGCCACAAAGAACCGTTTTTCGGGATTTTCTCATACAAGGCTGTTTTAAATCGCACTCAATGAACGAAATGTTTGTTTGATTTGTTTAAGTTTTTCATGATGCAATCCTATTCTTCGGTTGAGAGAAGATTTCGGAGAAATAATATGATGCTTACAGTGGTGAAGCTTTTAACTTCGGGATTTATTTATATCCTGTTTCAGCGATTTAAGGAATTGGAGAAGAATGGGGAGGAGAAGGACTTTTTGTGCATTTCTTTGCTCGATTTCTATGATGGTTTCGTATTTTCTTTTTTTGTCGAAAAAAAGATTATGTTCCAGACCAAAGACCTTAAGACCAATTTCAATGCAACATTCTACTAAAAAAAAAAAAAAAAAAACATGCTCACAACTTTTTGTTAATCTTTCTCTTTTTATTTATTAAAATGTCAAAATTAACAAAATTTTTAGATTTAGTCGAAGAAAATTTGATACAAGCTTTGTGTGTGTGTGGGTTGATGTAATACAAAAAATAAAATCAAATACAATAAAAATTCAATAGTTATAATTCATACGCACATCATCATGCGTAACACTCTTCGGAATCGAAAGGTATGAAACAATGGTTGCAGAATAAAACAAAAATGGGTTATTAGGGGGTATGGACTCCTCTTACAAATACACAGGCCTTGTACAATAATTTTATATTGGAAATAAGGGAGTTCATGTTCCAATAGCAATTGGTCTCACTCGTTCAGCAACGTTGTTTTCAGATCTTCTTGGATGGTTCTCTGAGGGAAGTTGCAAGTAGCAATTTGTTTCTCCAGAGTTTCACAGCCATGCTGTACAGGGTTGAGGTTTGGAGATCTAGCAGGCAAATCCATTCGTTGAATGTCCTCCCATTTTAGAAAGTCGCCGACCAAATGAGCTCTATGTGGCCGCTTGTTATCATCCATTACAAGACAATTAGGACCAACTGTACCCCTGAAACCCTATACTTCCCAACAGTCACACTACCTTTTTCTAAAACAGGGAGGTGTATGAGTCCATCCAACGAGACCATCAAGCCTCCATTTCCATGATGATTGATTCCATGGACATTAGGAAGCAGGTAGCTGGCATCCGGCTCACTCCATAAGAAAATACAGCAAAAATCACTGGTTAAGTTGAACCGGAGCTCATCAGTGAAGATAATGGTGGTCTATTGATCCATGTACCAGCCTCTATGATCTCTGTACCATTGCAAATGGACTCTTCGTTTCGTAGAATTAAACCGGGGGTCAGAAACAGGTCTTTTTGCAAACAATTATTTATCATAGTCTTTTGGAAGTAGTCACCCTTTAAATACGGGTTCCTGGAGCCGCAGCATACAACTTACAAGACAGCTGGAAAGCTGCAGGACCCTTGTTATGCCTAGATATAATGGACCAATTGCGATCTTCTCTAGTCGTCGAGGTTCTTTTAAAACCGATATCCCGAAACTGCTTTCCTGAAATGAACAAGATGTTGGGCATCAAACTGCATTCTTTATAAATCGGGATTTGTGACTGACCTGCTTCTAGCCTATCAATGATTATCTCCACCTCATTCCATTACCTAAAACATCAGTGGTTACTACTTTTTACTGTTTGAATGTTTGAACTTAAATTTAACCGATTGCTGCAAAAAAAAAAACTTTAAGAAATTTTGCAAGATGTGCTAGTGAACGAAATGCGGATTTTGTGAGAAGAGCACTCATAAATCCTGTTCCTCGACTAGCTCCATCCCAACACACATATATGCTTACGTTTTCGGTGTACAAGATTTGCAACTTTGTTTCGAAGCAGTATTTATATATTTTGTTTAATTTTTTAATAAAATTTGACAAAATATGTAATTTTACTTAATTTTGAACACCAATGTTTATATCTTTGTAAGGGAGAGAAAGTACAATATATATATGTGTGTGAGAGTATATTTCATCTTGAAATTTTACCCACTTTCGTAAAACCTAAACGTCTATTCTTTGGAAACGACATTTAACGAAAAACACGTATTTGTTTTCTATTCATTTTTCCCTGTATTTTAAGTCTTTGATCTAATTCACTGCTCTTTTTCAATATGATGAATACAATAAGCATAAGACAGTATAATACTGTTTAGCACAATTATTTCGCGTTATCTTAATATACTGGATGAACAAGCAGATACTCCAAGTTAGAATTAAATCGGTTTTCGACAACTAAGAAGGACAAGACAGCAAGACGTAAGAACAGAAAACACTTTGGTTGTTTGCAAGGCTACATTCTCACTTGCAATGTCACCACAATTAGATTGACAGACAAAATAATTTTAAAATATATTCATAACGAATTTAAAGTTCATAAGAATTTTCACCAAGAAAGAAGTTAAAAAAAAGTGACATAAGCAGCTTTTAATATCATTATTTCTGAAGAGAGCAGCAACAAAAGAAATCTATAAATGCTAGTTAACATATCAGAAAGAAATAATAGTAGACTTAGCAAAACTTATAAATGGTATAACTCATCAAATGTAGACAGAATCGATTGATCGACTTCGTCTTAGAACCATTTATAATGAATGCATCGCCTCGAGAATGATTTATAACCAAAAAACTACGTATTGTTATTTTTTGTTCCCAAATACATTGCAACTACGCTTTCGTATAAGAAGTGATGCAAAAATAGCTTCGAAAATGGCCAATAACTGAAACTGCCTTTTAGATTTCCTCTCCCTTTTTTCTTATTTTGAATATTTTATAATTTTTAAAACTGTATAAGTATCTTTAGTGCATTTGAATAAAAAATCATACCTTCAAATGTGTATCATTTTCTATTATGCATTATTCTGTAAAAAATAAACAGTTTACGTTTTCAAAGCAAATTACACTAAAATTAAAAATTCATATGTTTCAGCTTTTTTTAATTCGTATGTGGAATGTAATATTACTAGAAATTATGTAAGCGATGCATGTTGGTGCTTTAAAATTTGTACCATACTCTCCACTAGTATTTTTTATGTGTGTGATGAAGAAAAATAGATTATATATTGTTCAAGTTGTAGAATCGTCATAAAGGAAAGGGGTAAGTAGTAGTCATACTTTTTTAAAGTAACAATTACACTTTTGTTTTTACGAGTTAATTGGAAACTCCGAGATATGAGTGCAAAATATAAATGTATCTAAGAAAATTAAGAGTGAAGCTTAATAGTTATTAGTAATCACTAAGAAAACATTTTAAATTCGTATTATTACGAATTTTAGGTGATAAATATTAAAGATAATGTGTGAACAATTTATATCTGAATGCGCAATATATTAATATTACTTTTTGTAATATGTTTTTTAGGCTAAAATTGTAAAATTCGCTAGAAAAACGACTTTTGTTATATCATAATGCTGATTCAATGGAAACGATAGAACCAAGTTAGCATCATTTTTGGCAAGTATTAGACCATATGGATGCTTCTAGAAATTACTGCATTAATCTATTAATACCACGATCTATGGCGCGTTAGCACATCTTTCACGAAATATCTGTGCAGTCTATAAATATGAGTCGCTCGTCAAAACTTATTCAATATTGTTTTGACCGTTGAAGAGTAGACTAGCGACTTGTTGCTACGATCGTGCGAACGAGTGCCTCTGAGTAATCTTGATCGTTATGTATTTGTATTTTTAGACACTTATAGTTGTGTCAGTTGATTGATTGAATATTAACGTCACACTGTTCAGTTACACGAGGGCTTTTGGCGACGGACCACGTAATTTTGAACCATGGTCAAGTGACGTGGACGACACCTGAGCTGGCACCCCCCTCTCCTAACTACCACACCAACGGGAGGATGTTTCAGCTCTCGACAGATTTAACGTGCATCGCTGCCCTACACGGCGGGTCTTTAGTGGTACTGGGCTCGAACTCGTGACAAGGCATGCCAAGATCCAATACCTATACTACTCGGCTACCGCGGCCACTATAGTTGTGTTGGAGAGCTGTAGAAAGGGTGAAGACTTTCTGAGAGATATTTTGCGAATTTTGCTGCTATATACTGTACTTTAAGAATTGTTTTTTATACATTAATTTTAATCGTTCCTGAAGAACCGTTTTGCTCTTTGAGATTGATAGCATAAAATCTTTGAAACCAGATCTACATAACAATATATATTAAAATATGTAGTACTACTCGAAAAAACTTTAATAAAGATATTTATCTTAAAAATGAAAATATAATAGCATGTTTCCTAATTTATGAAATCTAAGCGTAATTCTTTGCTTCGTATAACACGGGAATTTTCTTAGAACTTTAATACTCGCTGTATACAGGGGTTACCAGTTAATTGAATTATCGTGAAATATCTGAGATATTTATTCAGGGAACCGACCTTTAAAACTCAAGGAATTTTTAAAAAATGAAATGATTTATGAAGTTTGAAACTTACGAAACCCGTGGCTTTTCTCGGACAACAAATGTGACATGCAATTTTCTTCTAAATGAGTGAAGATCCTTGATTCAAGCCTAGAGATGTGGGAGAAAGAGAAGGAAGACTGGCCATGTCCAAAATTACTCAATTTATTGGTAACACAATCAACAACACAAGTTCGAGCAATTTAAATTAAGATGCACCCAATTGAAATAATACGTAGGTAAGTAAGAAGAAAAGAGGTAAGCGAAGTATGAGAAGACTTTAAATACCAGTACTTCAGGATCGAATATACTACTTTCCTAGCTATCTAATCTCTAGTGACCAGTCGTCACTTTAATAATTACCATTATCAAATATCTACGTTACAATATCAATTTGATTAATATCTGATCCGCTAGCAATCTTTCCTATCTCTTTGACATTTTCTCTCTAGCTTGAAAAAGCATAGAAATATATAGTTGACCTAACTTAAATAATCACATTATCTTCTTCAGAGAGGACTTGTTAATCGGAAAGTCGCGGATAGAGCTATCACAAATGTTAGTTAATAAGTAATTTACTAATCTTCATACAAAAAATAATAAATAAAATAAAATATTATAAAAAAATGCTATTAAAGTACGTCCCTTAATTTATTAGCTTGCCTCTGTATTTGCAAAGCGCGCACACAATGCTAAGCAAAATTTAAATTATCCGCATGAATCAAACGCTTCTAGTCTCTACAAAGTCACTTTCGGGGCATGAATGTGAGGAATTCGATTTCATCTCTGGGTATATGTGTTCACGCCCTAGTGGTGGACAGGGATTCTAATCGGGGCGCGCGGAGGGCGCAAATTGAATCGTGGGGAGCAATAACTGCGGAAATTCCTCCGGCCATTCGTCATACTCACCTGCGTCGTTTCTTCCAACAACGGGAGCGTTCTGTGGATAGGATGAAATATTCTAAATTCTATTTAATGGTTTTTGACAGAATTCATAGATGAAATACGTAAAATGATGAGATATATGTGTAGTGCAATAAGTACAAAGGGGGAGGGTCGTTGCTATAGTATATATTAGAAAACCCATTTCTGTATGGAATTGTAATGAAAATTTATTGTGAAACATTTCCTGGTCTGAAGATACATTAGAACATAGAAATTCTGAATTCCGGTGCAAGCTTCATTATCGTAACCAGGAATATGGCTCATAAATATTAAAATATACTTGTGATTGAAAATTTGTTTCTTCAAGCAAATTTCCTCTTGTGAAACAAGTTACATAATAGGACAATAATAAAAGCCTAACGTTCTTCTCATAAGTCGTACGTAGGTATTTTAAAACTAAACGTTGCTTCTAATTATGAAAATAGTATGAATAACTTAAGAGCATTTAACACAAATATTATTACAGAAGCAGAGAAAATGGTGAAATAATTTACAAAATTTTGAGATATATCCCTTTTTTTCTGAACAACGTGTTGTAATTTCTTGAAAATTTACATTAGCATGGTAACTTCGTATGCATTTAAACAACATGCTCTTTAAAAAAAATTTGGTATTAGAATTTCAGAAGAAGAGACTTTCGAATAGAACTATATGGTTTTACATCATAGACAGAATCTCATGGTGAGTAAAACAGTACGAGAGCTATTGGCAACGGATCTCGTAATTTTGAACATTAGTCAAATGACGTGGACTACACCTGAGCTGAGACCCCCCTTCTCCAAACTACAACACCGACGGTTTCGGAAAATTGATGAGTAGCTTTAAATTATTAATTTAGTACGTTTACAGCTATTAGTTGCATTTAGGTATATAAGTGATTTAAATTATGACATATTTCAATACTACGAAACATTACATTGGTGATGGAGGAGTCAAAGCACAACGTCTCTTTTCGAGCGTTTCAAGCGGACTCTTCTCACCAGTCTCTTGAGTGGGGTGATCCCTTTTTACACCTTAAATTTCACTAGAGGTTTGGCTCGCATGTGGAGTGTTGTTTTTCTCATGGCCATCGGTTGTCGGCGTGTTGTCAGTTGAAAAGAGCTCGCAGCCCTTTAGGGGTTCGTGTGTGGATATAAATGGCTTAGTGCTATCTGCATAGGGAAGCCGATTTTGCAGCTGAGAGGCGGGAAAAGGTTACAACAGCAACGGGAGGACTTTGAACGGGACAAGTTTAACGTAAATCAGCCCCTCTACACGGCGGGTCTTCAGGGACACCAGCTGTAGGACTTCAATTTATGACACGCCGTCCACGAATTCGTGAGTACAACCATTTGACTACCGTTACCCTAATAAGCTCGAAGGTGGCTCACTTTCAAAATGTAATTTTAAATAAAAATCCTTCGTTGTGTTCTAGATAAACGTACATGAATCTGGTTTGTTTTTATCGAGTAATTGTGCTTAGTATTTTCGATCCTCTTGAGTGTCATTTAATTGTCTTACAAATATGTAAGACTGTCGTCCTGATCACATGCACATGGTTGAAAATTACTAAATGCGTCACTAATGACACTCGTCATACTTTTGAGTGCTGCATTAATAAAAATTCAATACATAAATTATAATTACTTAAATGTTGATTTTCTTCCTTCCAACACATCAAGCATTAGTTTATAGATCTCAGATACCAACCTAGTATAACTATTCACTAGATGTTCATTTTTTTTTAATAATTGTTGGCTTGAAATGAGTGAACTATTTTTTCTAGTGGAAGGATAACTGCGTGATTCACCCACGCACTTTTCCCCCTTCCTCTCGCGCATTTCTTCTACGGGGACCACACCTGATTTATACGCTGTGTGCAGTATTCGTAATCGTTTTTTTCGTATGTCCTCAATAAAACTGTATTGACAAAAAGCTGTGAAGAAATCATTTTACAAAAAGAATAACAATAATGACTTTTCCTTTATCATAACGTTATAGTTTGGCGTATTTCCGCCTCATCTAGATGTCATGCCAAAAATAATTTCTCTATTTTTAATAGTATTACGTATATCAGGGTTCGTGGATTATATGCTATGAGTCTCAAAGAGCAAAATAGTTCCTACAGAGCGATAGAATTTTCTGTTAATAAACAATACGTTAAGTACAGGATATAGCAACGAAATTCGCAAAATAAATCCTTCCTTCTAAAGCGCTCAGACAGAGATATCACTGTCTTAAAAGTACAAATAATTAATGATGAAGATTATTCGCAAGCAATCACTCGATTGTAGAAGCTGAAGTAATACTGCCTCAGTTTCAGTGAGTTACTGTTATTTATATGCGCGGCTGCATTCTAGCTCTTTCTCGAAAAAATCCATTTACGTCATAGATCGTGATGTTAATAGATTTCTCCAGAAATTTCCAGTAACATTCATTTGATAGCCAAGTCGACGAATTTGGTGGCCAAAAATTATGCCAACTTGACTGTATCACTAATTTTCACCAATTTTCAATTGCAATGTCATTATAATGTAAGGAATGGCATTACGATGGAAATTGCGAATATTACAATTTTTATGATCAAATACATTCAACAGAAGGAAATATTAATGTATTAAACATTCAGATTTAAATAATTTACTATGTTAAGCATTAATTAGAGACAAAATTCGTAACACTACTTTTTCCAGTTTCCACCAAATTCAATTTTCTCTTCATTAAATATGTTTTCTAGCGTTCATCTTTCAGAGTTCAGTCCTAACAATTTTTTCTGATTGTCATATATTAAAGCAAATAATACACATATTGACCATTTTCAAACTTTAAAAAACTAGATATGTAAAAAACATGTAATAGAAATAAATTCTAAAATTTCACACTAGAATTTGAATTTCTCCAATCTCAAATAAAAAAAAGTGTTATTAAAATATGGGCTTCTTTCTCTATATTTTTTAACAATTTTCTCATTTTTTTTCTAGTTTAAGTGCAAATAAATATGTGATAAATATGCATATCTGTTGTTTTTGAAAAGTCATCTTCATCTGCAATTTGTGAATTTTAGAGTTTATTGAAGTAAGCAGGCAGCACGTAGCAACTCAATTATTAGGTATGATTCGAGTGACCCATTTGAGTTATGACGCACTTCACCCAGCGTGCCAAATGCAGTGAGGTGCATCAGAAGCGACTATTAGATTGGATGGCAAAGCCGCGCGTCGGTGACATTTTACGTAATTATACAAGACAAGCTTCTCGCTTTGTTGAATGGCTCAGAATCGAAAGTAGGTCGCACTTCATACAATAGGATTAAATGAAAGCTATCCGAAAGGGAATAATTAACAATTCTTGATCTTGATTAAGTCCACTGACAGAAGGATGTTCTCTTAATAAACTAAGGCTTATGAATGATCCGATGCGGTCAGTTGGCTTATTCATTAGAAATTCGTTTATTTCAATATGGGAATCCTTCCTGTTTGAACAAGTAGCACAAGAGTAAATTTTATTAAATGAGTTATCAAAGTAGCCAAAACATTCTTTAAATAATTTCGATTCGATCATTTGTCCAATTCAAGCAATTTTTTTAACCTTCTGGCATGCTAACCTAATCACTAATGGTAATTTAAATACAAATCAGCGTTTATCGAACTGTGGGGCGCTTCCCTAGGAGCGCATGAGCATATCGAAAAGTCAAAAATAAAAGATTATTTTAAAAATTAATTTACTGCAAGAAAGCAAAACACACATTCTGACATAATAAAATATCAAAGGCATAATTACATTGATATAATATACTTATAAATGTATCAGTAACGCACAATGCATTTGATTATTAATGCATCAATCCTAAATTTGTAACACATTTAATTATGACTAGTGACCCTATAGGCTTTTCATATTCAAAAATTAATACTATGTTGATAATTTGTGTGGTTTAAAACCGTGCTGAAGCTTTAACATGGAGGTACATTATTATTGCATTCAATACATTGTTATTGTACGTAGGGGGCGCGATGAAAATTATGATTGAAAAGTGAGTCGCAAATACTGAAAGTTTGTGAAGAACTGATACAAGGTGTTTCAAAAATGTAACCCAAACTCTGAATAGTCAGATTCCTCGTTGGGAGTACATAAGAAATATGTATCCTAAGAACTGTACCTGAACGATCAATAGTTAACTGGAAAAATAGGGTAAATTTTATAATGATGGTTCATGATGAAGCTCTGGCAACTTTATGTAATCATGTACGTCATAAACTGCATATGACATATCATCCCACAGGATCGGACATGTGGGTATGGTTTGATGGCCACCACTATCACCATATCTCACACTTTTGGAATTTTTCCTATGGTGCAATTTCAAAGAATTGGTGTATCGAGACGTAAGACTTAACAAAGGGACTTTGTTGCTCATCTGCATGCTGCTGGTAGTTCGGTTGATATCGCGCTGCAGTTGACTTGTGGATGCATCTATTCCACAGCGCGCTGAGGCTTGGTTCGATATGCCTGGAGGACACACTTTGAATATCTATCTTTTTAAATATTTTCAAATACTGCTTTTTATGTATCCATTAGTATTTTTTTTTGCAGCGGCTGTGATGTTACACTTTGTTTTTCGTATTTTCCTCGTAAACTATGAATCGTACAGATACAGTTCTCGGAGCACTTTTTATGTACTCCCAATGTTGAATCCTTCTGAGCACAGTTTGGGTGCGTTTTTTGGGACCTTCTGTATAAAAAATTGAGATAGCATATGAAATCAAAAGAAAGAATGGCTTAAACTATATAATTAAGTTCCTTGATAAAAAAAAACGAAACAAGTAGAATGGAAAATACACCAATCCCTGCTGTTTTTTACGGACATGGCTACAGAATGCCTTACAATATTTTTTAAACTAAAAATTTTCTTCCGTAAGTTTTATTATTATTTTTTGTGCTCCTTGGACACAATAGCCGGGAAGTCGTGTTTAAGTCCTCATGACTGTTAAGAGGAATTGATGACGTAAAATTTGTGGAGAAGTTTGTGTTCTAAGGGTATGTCGGTCTATATATGTAGGTTCCATATGTTTGAAAGTTCACTAGGCGTAGAAAGGAGTGATGTACGTTCACCCTGATATTCGGAAATCGTTGAACACATGTGTTTGAGTGATGAAAGGTCTGGAGCCCGAGAAACCCCCCCCCCCCGCGTTCAATCTTTATTGAGCAAGATCATAGTATACATTTTATATGGTAGAACACATTAAATTTATAAACTACAAAAATGAAAGGTAAATGGAATGAACAACATATTTTATTGCAAGGTACACACATACAAAGCTGAAAATAATAATAAAGAATATAAAGGGTAAGAGAAGAAAAAACAATATACACATTATTCCAGAATTCTTGTAAATACGTTAAAAGTAATATAAATAAAAAAGAAACTATTGGCGACGGATTGGTGTATTTCAAACTATGATCAAGTGAGGACAAAACCTGAGCTAGCAACCCCTCTTCGAATTGTCACACCACGCCAACAGGAGAAATTTGAGCTTCAACAGAATAAATGCGCATTAAATTCTATACAAGTTAGGTTTATGAGGACTCAAAGGCTCGAACTCATGTTACGTTGGCCACGATCTCGTGCCGTGACCACTATGCCACCGCGGCCACAACGAGTTCCACAATATGAAACAACTGTGAAATACATTTGACGATAAAACTTTTCCCTCTTAACATGTTCCAAAACTTTTTGTGTACCAAATGATAGATAATTTTATTCTACAAACACAAAAAATAGAAAAAGATTATTTTGACAAATAGAAATAATTAATGTGTCCCTGTATCCTAAATCGTAATTATTTTTAAATCAGAAAATTATTTTGCAATGGTATTTGGTGCTAAGTTTCTACAAATAGAATAATTTAAACTGAGAATTACATTATGAGGCAAATAAAATTGATTTTTTTTTTATATAATTCGTATCAATATTACTAATTTTTTTTTTGTAAAAATACAATGGAAATAAATATTATTTCATGCCAAAAGGCGATGCATTTCTCAAAGCGTTATGGATGTAAGATTACATATTTTGTAAATATTATCCTTCCATATGTCCAAAGAATAAGAAATACATTTAAAACAGTTATACATATTAAAAAAAAATCTTCATATTTAAATATCCTATTTGTGTATCGCTACCTTTTAAAAAACAATATGTTTTTAAACTTTTAAAGTAGAGACATTTTTATTTTCATATGTAAAATATTTTCTAATCAATGTTTTATGTGCTTCTCCATTAGACGATAAGCAAAAAAGAGGGAAATAAGCTAGTGGACGTTAAATTATTAAATTTAAAGAGCAGTTAATGATAAATGGGGTTATTGTGTGCCATATTTTTTCTAACTGTTATTATTTAGAAAACCTTTTATATTCAAAAAATATTTCGAATTTTAATTTTTTTTAAAAAACAAAAGCATTGTTTCAAAAAATGTATTTTGATAAAAATATACTTAATCACTTAGTAAAAATACTTTCCCTCAAAATTATATTTAACTACGTCGTGGAAACATTTCCGAACAAAAACGGATTTAATCACTTTGGCGAAATACTTACAATAAAAAACATATTTATATAGTACCATAAAAAGATACAAACTCCTTAAAAAATAAGAAAACTGATCGGGTAATGGAAGCACAAAATTGGGAAATGCTTCTCGAGAAATCTTGGGATCATTTTCCATTTGAGTGCATTCCAATTAAAGATTGAGCCTGAACTGGAGTTCGAAGGAAATTCGATAAATGCCAGATATCGTTTGTGCAAAACCGTAAATTAAATGAATGAATTCGCTGAATAGAAAGTGATCACCCATTAGGTAGCGCGTAACATCTTGGAAGGATCTTGGAACATTTTAACTTTGAGTGAAATGGATTAATGTGCATTGAAAAAATTAGAGTATTTTATTAAAACCCTTTAAATCAATAGGAACATATTTGACTTACTTAATATACGATTTCATTCATATGATGTATTCTGTGGCTAGAGTAATTTCTCCTACCATATTTTATAATCACCTTTATATATATTGGAATATATTTATCAGGAAGACATCTGGTAAATAAATTTCCAGTTTTATGCTTTTATTGCGATATTATAGTTTTTTATGTACATGTCTTTAAATCATCGTTATTATTTTTTACAGAATGGAAAAAGAAATAGTTTCTCGTTGAAGCTTTTCTCGTATAAGACCAAGTATATGCCTTGCATTGAAGCATGTTTTAACAATTCCCACTTTAAAATTGAAGAGCATAATTTTGAAGTTGTTGACAGTTTCACTTATATATATATATACATATAGGTTCGGAAATTAACAATAGAATAATTGTTCTACTGAAATTCAAAAGAGAATTACTATGGTTAATTGATGTCTTAATGAAATATGGAAATATATGTTTGTGAAATCGAATTTAATCAAAAGAAAAATAAAGGTTCTATTGTATAAAAGTCTTTTAAGATCAGAATTAAAACTTATGCACATAAAACTTGGTCCATGTATCTAACAGATGAGAACGTGATATGTATCAACAAATGGAAGATTTTAAGATTTATTTTTGGAGGAATTCAGAAAAATGGAACGTGTTGAAGAAAATTAAATTTCGAGAGATCTATCAATCATATAAAGAATCTGACATCTGACATTGTTAACTTCATCAAAATACAACGAATTAAATTGGCAGATCACGTTGTCAGAATGGACAAAAACCGCACCAATAAAAAAGTCTTCAATGCCCAACCGATTGACGCACGAAGAAAGGGCAGGACAAATCTTCTATGGATTTATGTCCTAGAAAAAGATCTTCTAGTTTTGATAACTAAGAATTAGAGAAAATTAGGAGGAAGAAGGCTGGCCTGTAGAGCCACTGAGGAAAGAAGGAATCTTCTCTCGGAAATATATTAAATTTTATATGATAGACCTCCTAATTTTAATTCTAAACTTTTTTTCTGAAATCATTTTATTACGTTCATTATGCAAAATTAAATAAACACTGATATATGTTACGTTGGGAACTCTGAGACTGTGATAAGTTTTATTCAGTCCTAGTTAGTTACGGAAGGGTTGTTAAAAATTCTGGTTACAAACAATACTCGTCAAGGAGCCTGCAACATAAAATAATAAGTAGATTCTGGGTTACTATAGTCTTTATTTCTTTAGAGAGTCTGTAATCCGGGAGCAGGTACACACTCGATAGTAATGTTAATGGCCGTGCGGGGTGATAGAGTCACCCCAATCCTTTTTTTTATAATTATTTTTACTGTACACGATAAAACTCGTAATTACAGTGAATAGTTTAATTAGAAAAAAGTATAGTTACCTATATACTTTTAAGGACTTTTCAATTTTTTTCTTTCGATAATTTGAGACAAAATTCAATCAAACTGAATTAAGATGTTTCAAATGTGCGTGTCTTTAATAATGGGTACAAATCACACACACTTTTTGCTATCATTACAGAAATAACATTTGCTGGCAAAACTGTCATATTTGGTTCAAGCTATTGTAGTTTTATTGTCCTTTGTTGATTACATGTTGAATTTTTTCCTGCTTGTGTCTTCTTGACAGGGGACAGTCTGCCTTGTGGTGTACTAGTGGCTTCATATCTTTCTAGATGGAGTTTCTTAGGTAGAATTTGAAAACTTTCTCTTTTCAACTCAAACGTTTCATGTTCATAACTTTTCTCAAATTTACTTTTGCTATATATATATATATATATCATGATTAATATCCATTACTTCATCAGGGCCTTCCCTTGTTTGATCAGTTTCGACTTCATCTAATAGAGAAAGCACAAGCCCATTTCTTTTATTCACATTCATAAACCATAATGAGTTTTACAACACAGCAAGAAAAACCACGTAGTCATTCATAGAGGAAATATGCGGCCTGTTCATAGAAAGTATTTTGGAATTAAAGTGGCCCTGCGGGGAGCTCATTCACCCCCAAGTACCCTAAGTTAATAAGAAAACTCAAAAATCTCAAAAAAGAGGCAGATATGTGACAAATACACTTTAGTTCCCATACAGAGTGTCATATTGGAGGGTAATGAAAAATCATTGGTATTAAATAAAGAGTTTTCCGAGAATTAAAGATTTTGTGAACCTGGGGTGACTTTGTGCTCGGCGCGACCCCTCCCGAGTCGTTAATGGTATTCGACTATGTTTGGAACAACAACAAAAAAAGCGTACAAGTGAATGTTTTTTTTTTTAAATATTTATTGTCACTTAGATTAGAATGCACGTATAAAATTGTTTTAAGAATATTATAGAATGCACGTATAAAATTGTTTTAAGAATATTACTACAAAATAATTATTTAAATGCGATATTTAAAAAAAAATGAACTTAGAATTACCTTTTTTGTAAACATTCTCCTTTTATGAAAAATTCTTCTATATCAAAAGTATTTTGCTTATATATAAATAAGACTTCTCCAGAGGCCCTAAGGAACAACTTTTGAAAAATTCACATTATTTTCAGAGATACTACCAATTGAAATAATTATCAGTATTTTTCTGTTAAAATTTCTTCTCCGATGTAGTAAAATATGGATAAATCCACTTCTATATTATATATTACAAAAATCCTAGGCTCTATATAGAGGTCTGAGCTATAAATAGGCAAAATATTATTAATACGGAACCATTTTCTATAAAAGAAGAATACTTGAAAAATAAATAATCCTATGTTAAATTTAAATGCAATATTTTTGCAAAAATGTTTTTAAATGTAATAATATTCTTAAAACAATTACATACATGTATTCTAATTTAAGCGACCATAAATATTAAAAAAAAGTATTCGTTTGTACGCATTTGAAAAATCATGGTTCTGAACGTAAGCGGATACCTTAAGTCATAACAGACTTTCCATGTGTGTGTGTAGAGAAGCTGTTATTCGTTAAATATATCGAGATTCACTCATATTGGTTTCGGGAGGATTGATTGAATATTAACGTCGCACACTGTTCAGCTACAGGAGGGCTTTTGGCGATGGACCATGTAATTTTGAACCATGGTCAAGTGACGTGGACGACACCTGAGCTGGCACCCCCTCTCCTAACTACCACACCACACAAACGGTAGGACGTTTCATCTCTCGACAGATTTAACATGCATCGCTGCCCTACACGGCGGGTCTTTAGTGGTACTGGGCTCGAACTCATGACAAGGCAAGCCACGATCCGATACCTATACCACTCGGCTACCGCGGCCACAGGTTTCGGGAGGAAGTTTAGTGAGTAGAATGAAGAGGGAAAATCACTCAACAGAGGATCAAAATTATGAAGTTCGTTGCCAATAGCTCACAAGTGTCTTCAAAATGTGACGCTAATAAAATAAATACATCAAGTCATTGAAGCATTACACATGCTATTACTTTTTAAATAAAACAAGTAACAAAAAAAAAATTTTTTTAAGCCAATTCCTACTTAGATCAACAAAGAAAACATTTATATATTTTAGCTAACATTTAGTAAATAGTTACAATTAATATAAATATGTGTATACATATGACAAATTACAACATTAAGTGGTAATTGGTTTTTATTCATTATCATTAAAGTATCGTATTGTCATCCAAAACAATCGTTTATATAAAATTTCAGTTCAACTGAATGCTTTAAAAGGCGAGAAAAAAAAATCTTTTAAGGTTTTCATCCAAGCCGCTAAAAATGAAACCAACGTGGATGTATGTATCTGTAATTCTTTAAATAATTCGTTTCAATTAATTAATTCTAATTAAATTATCGTATTTTTACCAAAAACAAAAGTTTATAGAAAATTTCAGCTCAAATGAGTGCTTTAAAATGTGAGAAAAAAACCTTTTCAAGTTTTGACACAAGTCGCTAAAAAGAATAATATTTTGAATAATTATTTTTAATCATTTAATTTTTATTAATTATAAATAAATGACTGTATTGTCATTCAAACTAATCATGTATATAAGATTTCAGGTCAATGGAGCACTTTAAAATGTATTTAATTAACGATTGAAAATTTATCCAAGGTAAATAAATATATAGAGTGTGTGAGCTAATAGTAGAGAGAGGAATTGAAAAAAAGCTGCTAAGAAAAATTTTAAAAAATGTGTAGAGACAAGAAATAAATATAGAATGTCAGTTATGTTTCAATACATGTATATAACGAAATTTTATGATTAAATAACATAGAGGTATAAGTAAAACATTTTGCTTTAAAAGGAAACAAAGCATATTTTAATTAACAAAATGTGCAAGCCCAACTATTTTTTAAAAATTTTACTTATGATCCTTTTTTTATATTTGTTTATATAACAAATCAAAAATCTCGAAAGTTTTGCGAAAATAAGCTTCTTATTATCCATTTCTGGCCTAAACAAAGAACAAATGCTTTCTTTTCGAAGGAAAAATTAATAATTGCTTATTAAAAAATGACAGAAAAATTAACATGACAATCAGTCTTGTGTGGATAGAGTTAGCTTACTTATATTGAAAAACATATTTCATTTTTTTTTGTTAAAAGAAGATTTATATTTAAAAGAGACTTGAATTAAAGAGTTAAGAAACTAAGCTTTTCTTTTAGTACATTTTAATAAATATTCATGATTTGTAGTTTAATAAAAATATTCTTTTTCAAAAAAATATCTCATAGGAATTGCTTTAAGAATTTCCAAACCTACAATACAAATTAGCATAACTGCCCTAATGAAAATATTATCCATTCTATAGAAAAAATAATCATGAATTAAAGGATTAGAGTAAAAAAAGAATCACGTAACAAAGCCTATACATGTCGTCTGTTTTCTTTCAAATCTGGACCACAAATACGCGACGCTCTTATTTATTTTTTTTGGGAGGACATAATTAGCATTAGCCAGATTTAACAACAGTACTATTGTCGACTGAATACAATTAATCAATTCAGAAACCCCGAAAAATTTATTTCGTTACGTAAAGGATTTCCATTTGGCAAACGCGAACTATTTATGGCGATTCAATTTATTTCGTTTAAAGAAACATTTTAACTAAATGACAGGAACACGAATCCTCAATTTATTTCTTTTCTACACGATTGACTGCTGTAATCATTTCAATGTACAGCTCGTATTTAATTGTACCGCCACTCGATTCCCATGACTTAACTGAAATATATAATCTGTGTTAGGATTTATATTTATAGTTTTTTTTTCTGCAACTATCTTATCAGATCCTTGCGGTTTTTTTATTATACTAAATTATATTAAATTTATTACGTCGTTAATTACTATTCATTTTAATTTACATCACACACTGTAGAAAGACGAGGGCTATTGTAGATAGACCTGGTAAATTTAAACCACAGTCAAGTAACACCTGAATGGATATTCCCTATCCAAATTTTCCCTCCATGCCAAGGGGAGAACTTTGATCCTCCGCAGATTAAATGTGCATTAACCTTTCTGCATGAAGGGTCTTTAGAGGTTCTAGGATTTGATTTGTGATTGGACAACATTGCCCACGAATCCGTGACCATGACCGCTGGCCACCACGACCTTTACCTGTAAATTCATTTGTGAAGGAATTATGTTTTAAACATGGAGTTTTTATGATAAAGTATCCTTTTTTCAACTAGGAGGCTTTATTTATCGAATATTTGCTGTTGTGTAATATCTGAGTTTTTTAAACACATTCGACTATTAATGAATACGCCGGCTAGATTCGTAGTTCGTCTGTCGCTCGTCTTCTGTACTCAAGGTTGTGGACTCGACCCCGGCCCAAGTCGGTGGATTTTCCTAAAGTTGAAAATCGACAGCGGCCATGTCGTATGATTATACGGCATGAAAAATATCCCTTGGATGTCTGTTCTGCTTGGATGCTCTCGGCAAAATTAAATTCCTAAGTATAAATTTCGCATCGGCGGAGCTCAGGTGCCTTCCTCTGGAGAAGAAACTGGGCATCAAAATTACTTGCGGTAATTGGTATCGCCTAAATGGTGCCGCACTGAAAAAAGTGATACCAGCTTCTGGGGAATATACTATCTCTGTAAAGGTAGAAATACCAATACGCAGCCCCAATACAGAAAAAAAAACTATTAGTGAATATGAATTAGTTTTAATGGTTGCAATAGACAAACAGTCCATGGACGCGAATTCATGAACGGCATTATTTTTGACAAGTTGTGGAGTGTAATTATGATACCAGTAAAACCTGCTGTATAGAAGGGTGGATGCCTATTGAATATGTTGAGGCTCAAAGTCCTTACGATGGGATAGTGTGAAAGTATGGAGAGTGAGGTTTGAGTTTGGGGTTTTTTGGCGCAAGAGCCAATTCTGGCTATACTGCGCCTGGAGAGTGAGGTACTAGGTGAGGTATTGTTTTTGTACCATAAGCATTATCATACAAATCACAAGGAATGACGTTTTCGGTATGAAAGTGCATTTAAAACAAATAATATCAGAAAAGAAATTACATCAGCTCCTACTTAGGCCCTGAAAGAAAAATTTTATTTTAGTTACTTTTTATTAAATAGTTACAATTAATATAAATATGCATATACATATAAAAGAATCACAATATTAAGTGGTAATTCATTTTTATTCATTATCATTAAAGTATCGTATTGTTATCCAAAATTACCGTGTTTATAAAATTTTAGTTCAACTGAATGCTTTAAAACGTGAGGAAAAAAAACTTTTCAAGTTTTGATACGCCGAAAAGGATGCCAACGTGGCTGTATTTGTAATTCTTTAAATAATTAGTTCTAATCAATTAATTTTTATTATTCTTAATTAAATTATTGTATTGTCATCCAAAATAATCATGTATATAAAATTTCAGCTCAATGGAGCGCTTTAAAATGTAGTTCATTAACGATTGAAAATTCCTCCAAGATAAAAATAAATAAATATATATAGAGTGTGAGTTAATAGTAGGAATTGATATAGAAAAGGAAAATTACCACGATAACTGTATACTTGTATAGTGGGTGAATTTAATGGTTAAAAATGAGCTTAAGGCTAAAAATGAGTTTGAGACTGTAATAAAATTACGTAGAAATTAGAAGGAATTTCTTTAAAATTTAAAAGGAAAAAAAGACATGTAATTGAACTTTCAACATATTTCTCTACCACCTTGATGGGTTTTTTTTCAGTGTTCATCATCGCATTAACATAGAGTATTTTTTCGAGAAATCTCAGCATCAAATCAGTAGAGTAGAAGAAAAGATATCTGGAAAAAATACCCCAAAGGATAGGGAGAGAAAAATAGAGCAGATAGAAATGCTTAGTATTGAAAATTCTTTGTAGGATGTTTCGGGACCCCGCCCGGCAAGTCAGCGCTGGCAGACGATAGATAAATACACACAATTTTCTGTCTTGAAATATTTTCTTCAGAAGAAGATCTCGTAACAATAGAACACGCTTGCGGGCTTGTTAAAGAAAAGTGTTCTGTTTCAAGAAACCGGAAACTAAATTTTTTCCACGTCGCTTATCTGCAGAAACCGTGCAGAAAAAACTGCCAATCAGGGTCCCGAAACGCAACACTCGCGGTAGAATGTTTCTCGCATTGTTTTGTGGCATAAAACATTGTTTCAGAATATGATTGCTTGACGAGTTATTTCACCCAAAATTCTTATTACTTTACATCAATGTGTTTGATTTATTTTTTAATTGTTATAAGTTTTTTCATGTGTATTATAATAATTCAATATTTTCAATGCAAATTTGTGAATTTCATTTAGCGCTTATTTATTTAAATAAAATAAATGTTTGCTTCGCTTTTCTCATGACACAATGAATAAAATTCTATAAAAGATTAATGTCACAATTATAATATAAATCCTAGCAATGAATTTTTGCATATATTAAGTAAAAAACGGTAATTAATTTCATGTACAGTTTAAAACCACATATAATATATCTTAAAAATATTTTTCCCGTAATATTTTTTTAAATTTTTATTTTCTAATTTTATTAATAGTACGAGTAGTAAAATAACATCAAGAATCCATCTTAAGTTTTTTTCTGTGGAACTAGGAATGGAAAATGAATACAAAAATTTTATATTAATTTTAGTTTCTATTTAATTTCATTATTTTGTAATTCTTCGTTTAAATTAACTAGCTAAAAAAGTAAGATCGTTAATTATTTTTAAGGTTTTTCAGTGAAACAGTATACAACTTGTTATTATTTTTTTTTTATTTATTTATTTTAAAGGTATTTGACTACGTTTGGAACGGTGATTTTAAGGAAGCGTATAAATGGATAATTTTCATGATATTTTGTGCTACTCAGATTAGAATACATGCATAAAACTGTTTTGACAAAAAACATTTAAATACAATATTTTGGCAAAAAATTTACTTAGAATAATCATTTTTCAAAATGTTCTCCTTTTGTGAAAAATGGTTCTATTATAATAATATTTTGCATATATATAGCTCAGACCTCTCTACAGAGGCTCAACTAGAATTTTTGAAAAATTCACATTATTGTTAGAGTTACCACCCATTGAAATAATTATTGGCGTTTTTTTCCTAAAATTACTCCCCTATGTTGTCGTAAAATATGGATAAACCCATTTCTAAGTTATATATTTTTAAAATTCTAGTTGAGCCTCTGTCTGAGCTATATATATGCAAAATATTATTATAATAGAAGCATTTTTCACAAAAGGAAAACATTTTGAAAAAAGGTTATTCTAAGTTAATTTTTTGCCAAAATACTTAAATAATTATCCATTTAAATACTTTTGCAAAATCACGGTTCCGAACGTAGTCGGATACCTTAAATGAAAATGCTACTTGTTTGCATTTCTTTTTATCCTATATATATCAAGAATAGTTATTTGAACCATATGGTGTTTATAGTTTTTCTTTTTTATCATAACCAAATATATCGATATCTGGGGTTACAAGTGTTATTAGGTCTCAAAAACCTAATAAAACATTTTTTATTTGTTTGCTTTTTTAAAGTCAGATAATTTGAAAAATACCGGTTTTTGAAAATAATTTGTTTGCAAAAGTTTTGTTCCAATTAAAATGTTTTAAAATATATATCTCTCGTAACGTAATCTCCGAGGAGACATTAAAAGAATTAAGGTATCCGACTACGTTCGGAACCGTGATTTTAAAAAAGCGCATAAATGGATAATTGTCATGATATTTAGTGTCACTTAGATTAGAATACATGTATAAAATTGTTTTAAGGACATTTTGACAAAAAAAATTTATTTATATGCAATATGTAGGCAAAAAATTAACTTAGAATAATCTTTTTTCAAAATGTTATCCTTTTGTGAAAATTGCTTCTATTATATAATAATATTTTGCCTGTATATAGCTCAGACCTCTCTACAGAGGTTCAACCAGAATGTTTAAAAAATTCACATTATTTTCAGAGTTACAACCAATTTTAATATATAATTGTTGGCGTTTTTTTCTTAAAATTGCTCCCCTCTGTTGTCGTAAAATATGAATAAACCCACTTCTAAGTTATATATTTCAAAAATTCTAGTTGAGCCTCTGTACAGAGGTCTGGGCTATATACAGGCAAAACATTATTATAATAGAAGCATATTTCATAAAAGGAGAACATTTTGAAAAAAAAATTATTCTAAGTTAATTTTTTGCCGAAATATTGTAGTTAAATAATTTTTTTTTGTCAAAATGTCCTTAAAACAATTTTATACATGTATTCTAATCTAAGTGATACTAAATATCATGAAAATTATCCATTTATGCGCTTTTTTAAAATCACAGTTCCGAACGTAGTCGGATACCTTAAATCAAAAAGTTATTAACACTTTCAAATCCGGCTATTTTCCCACCAACATTAAGGATGTTTAATTGATTTAGATATATTAACTTTTATCGGACCATAAGGTTGCATACAGTAAGTATTAGTAGCAACTGTTTATTTTAATTTCTTCAGACGTAAAACAAATAAAAATCGCAAGAAAAAAATACATAACATCGCGTAGTTTTTTTTTTCGTATTTTAAAGGAATGAAATAGAGTTTATTTGAGTTTGTCATTATCAGGCCTGCATTTTCATTTTATAAAATAAACTTTATTATTGCAAACTCGTTTCTTGATGCAAACTTGTAAAAGGATCCTCATTATAGATAACTACATAATTACAATTAATTTTATGGATAAATTACTTCAAAGTTTGATGAATGTTATAATGCATTTAAATTTTAAACAAGCGAAGTGGCCGTGGTAACCTGGGGGTTGAGGTCACGAGCTCGGGGACGGAGTGTAGCGGGCTCGAGTCCTGGTGCCACTAGAGAGCTGTCGTGTAGAGAGGACCATTGCACGTTAAAGCTGTTGAGGCTCAATATATATCCGTTATTTTGATGTGGTATTTAGGAGATGGAGGTCCCAGCTCAGGTGTCGTTGTCCCTCGACCAAACAAAGAGAAATCTGTCACCGATAGACCTCCTGTTGCGTTATGTTGCGATATTAATAAGCACACAATCACTCAACTAAGTGAAGCGTTTCATTTTGTTTCACGAAAAAAATATATAATAAAAGGTAAAGCTTATTTTCTAAAGGTTTTTAGTCATGAAGTCAAGAAAAGTTACTTTGCATCTTGTGTCATTTTCCCCTTCCCTTAAGTGCCTGTGTCCTCCTTTCAACACTTATTGGCTTTGAGGTCGACCCAAAGGACTAAGAAGAGAAATAAAAAGACGCGCAAGAGAACATTCCTTTGGGAAACAGAAATGCGGACACAACCTATTTTGGGTATTTTAATCTCTCTCGGAATCTGAGCATTCAAAAGGCATTTCAAGGAGTGTGTGACCGAAAATAGCAATAAAAGCAGAACAAAGAGTCAAATTCTAAAAGAACAGCAGAAAGAAAATTTTTTATCTGAAGGAATTTTTCTTTCTTTTATACTTTAGACAAGAAAACATTTAGTTTATTGTGAGCCGTAATTCAATTCCATGGTTTTTTTGAGAAAAGAAGCATTTTTCTTTTTATGAATGGTAAAAAGTTGGGAAGAAATTAAAAAACTTCTTTCATATGCATTGTAAGATACATTTATCATTACATTTTAGAAGCAGAATTCCTGCGCACATTAAAGTTAGAAGTGGTTGTTATTGCATATTTTTATTTACTAACAAATTATCAAAAGGAATTATTATATATACTTCAAGTATGACTCGCATGAGAAGAAAATGAATTTATTCCTTTTATCGAGAAGGAAACTTTATATTAATTACGTGAACACCATATATTTAAAAGAAGAATATATTCATTAATCTAGACACTCTATGAATAATAGACATATATAAGTAGATATATAAATAAAGAATTTGTGTTTAAAAATCATCAAGACGTCAGAGAATATATTTAACAAAGTTAAACATTTTAGCCAAAAATGTTTCAATACGGAAGGTATTCAAATAAAATGAGAGTTATGGCAATTTTGTTAAAATTGTGCATAGCAGAGACAGATAAACTTTTCCAGGCTTTTCCAGACAGATAAACTTTTCCTACTTTTAACTTTTTCAAAGCGTTGCTGTCGACCCAGTGGCGTAGGTGTGGTGAGCTATGAAAAAGGTTTAACATATTTATTATAACTTAATAATGAGCACGGAATATGTACTTGTTTACATAACTACAGTAAAAATATCTTTTCTTATCTATCTACAACACTTTTAAAACCACGTTTAAAGCAAAATACAAGATACAGACATAATAATAATAGTCACAAATACAATATAAAATGATGCCTTTATTATCAAATAATTCAAAAGGCATTAAAAGTTAAAACATTTTCACCTAAAATTAGTTCTCGTAGTTATAATCAGTAGAAGAGTTAGTCTGCCTACTGTCAGCAAATCTTGGATATTTCGGTATATTATTATTAACTTAAGGCGGTCACCACAACATGTCTTAGTGGTCCACCAGTCGATCACAATCGACTTAATACTCACCCCTGGTATATATGGTAGGATGAGGTGTATATAATGTACATGTGGGGTGTTTGATAAAAAAAAACCTCCGCTCAAAACTTTGCATAAACAAATGTAATTAGGAAGGTGTTGTTTCGTGTGCGTACGCCTCAGATTCTAATGAATATGTGTTATTCCTTTTCCTGATCGAAGAAGTTGTCAGACACCGAGTGACCACCGATGAGTTTTGATTACTGTTTCCGAAACATAAAAACTTGACTAACTCTACTGCATAGAATTTTCTGTAAATATTCCCCCAAAAAACAGAAAATCACTTTAAAAGAAAAAATCTAAAAATGAAGCATATTTCTATTCAGATGAAACATTATGCAAAATGTTCGTCTCACAGAAATCTCAAAAAATTGGAAATATACCATAAATAAGTGGTTTTTTTCGCATTAAATCAAGAGAAATTTTTTTAGCTTTGTGTTAAATTACCAGAAATGAATTAGTAAACATGGGCGGTTAAAACACATTGCTATTTATACGTCACTGTGCGAGATATTATTCGTATGCTGAAGATTTTTTATCCAAACAACAGTTTTCTGTTTGGATCCTATTTACCGTTTGAAACTTCACATTGAAAAAGATTAAAAGCTTAAGTAACTACAAAAAATTTAAAAAATTCAAATGAATAACTATTTTACTGTTAACTACATAATAAAGTAAATATTCCTCATATTCGAATAGAGAGATAAATGTATCGCTATTTATCTGAATAAATATTTAGATTACCTAAAAAGATTTAATGTTTTTCTAAATATGCAATGAATATTTTTCAAATATATGAAAGGGTATAACACATTTTAAAACATTAGAATATTTATCGAGCTTGAAACGATTTGAACATTTAACTATATCAAAATACAACATATTTCCTTGTAAGATGGAGATTTACGTATGCTTTTCGTTAGCTACAAGTTAACTTTATTGGTTGAAAGATTTTCGCCTCGCGGAATTTCTAATTTGGTTATTTTTATTTTTATTTTTAATTTATTTGAATACCAATTGAAAGTAATTTGTAATATTGCCGATACCATGAGATAAAAAGACAGATAAACCGGACAAAAAAATTTAATCCTGATGTCCCAATGAAATAAAATGTGTTGCCATTATACATGGTCTTAAAATATTCAATTAAATATTGTTTGCCCCTTGAGGATCAAAAACCCATCTTCTTTCGCTTGAACCTTATTTGAAATTTTATATTTTCTATTTTGAGATGTAGAGAGATGTTTTTATTTTACGCTGTTTGCAAGTCCCTAGATATTTGTAAAAGGTAGACTTTAAAAATTTCATTGAAGATTTTATTTACTCAACCATGGTCAGGCAAATAAATTGAATAGGGATGTAAGGTTAATTTAAAATCTTATATCATGATTCTTAACAAAGTCTACTTTAAAAGGCAATATGAATTTCGATTTGCGTGGTAAATTTAAAATTCATATAAAGTTCCTTATAAGGTAAAAATGCAGTCCTATCCTACCACCTGGTATTCAGGTACGTTACCACCTATGCTATTCCATTGGTGGATATAATTGAAACTTAATTGTATAAAAGCTAAGTATGAATTTCGATGACTATTTTCTCCGAATTGACTGCCAAATTGATTAATACACTGAGAATTGAACACTCTAAAGTAGTACTAATATTACACAAATTCTCGTCCCCAAATGAAATTCCTTAGTCGTTCTCTACCCTTGTGAGTAGTTCAAAATCTCCATGAAGCTTTGAAGCTCTAAATTATTCATATAAATTATAATTTATATGGAGAAATTAAAACTAAAATATTTTTTATGTGATTGAATTATTCATAATTCTAAACTTGAGAGGTATGAATTAGTAGTAACAAATTAAATTGCGGCTGGAGGCAAATAAATTACTAATTAATTCAACCGAAGTGGGAAGAAACGACAACTTGCAACTATAAATGCTTATAGGCAATATTTATACTACAACACAATATCGAGAAAATCAAATTATCAATTTTTCTACTTAAATGCGACCTAAAATGTCGTTATATATCAAACGAAAAAAATTCTTCATTTTAGTTCTACTAAGTAAACGCGAGAAATTTTGGAAAAAGAATATGGGCATGGAAAATTAAAATTTTAAATTAATATCATACTTATCAACTCACAGATAAATTGGAATATTTCAATTTGAAGGTCCCAGTTTTACCTTTGATTTAGTCTAGAAGTAATGTATTGTAACACTCGAGGTTCTCTCACCCTTATGTAAACATAAATTATGTAGGATTTGACAGGTTAATTAAAATATATTTTCAGATAAATTCATTTTCATATGCTTCGCCCATTTTTTAAAAGAAATTTACATTTTCATTTCTTGCGAATTTGTAAGTTTTTTTCTAAAGCGGAGATTGATTTTTATGTTGCAAATTTTATAAAGGTAGACACATAATTGAATATACAGCTCAATGAATTCTCTTTCTCACATACACTGCTACTTGACGTCTTATTCTTTTCAGAAGTTAGAGAAATTTAAAAAACGTCAGTATTTTCATTTGATTGAATCCAAATGTTTCATTGTATACTAAACATCGAAATGTACTTCACTTCAGTTAAATAGGGATAAAATGTTACGGAAAATAAAAGGGAAAAATTGGAAATTATAAGAAAGAATAAATTAGCAAAAAATGAAAAAATTAATCAGCAAAAATAGCTACAGATGCACAAGGTAGGAATTACTAATATAAATAATACTCTCTACAATAATTAAAATATAAGTTTCATGAAAATCTTTCCCATGTACATGCGATTCTTTTCTTATTTTTATTCCATGCTTTTTTTATAATTCGAATAAGAGTTTTCTCATAGAACAAAATTGTATACATTGGATATACATTTTAAACTTTCAAGTAATCGCGTTTTCACTCTTTTTTTTCACCTTCAAAATTTAATTCTAAATAATGTGGTTTTAAATGCTAAATTTGTTATGCTCAAACTTCGAAACAAAACGAGTGGCAGAGGTAGCCTAATAATCAAGGTAACGAACTCGTGGCCTGGGTATCATGAGTTCGAGCGCAGTACCACTGAAGACCCGCCGTGTAGGGGAGCGATGCACGTTAAAAATGTCAAGAGCTCAAACATCCTCTCGTTGGTGTGGTAGTTAGGAGAAGGGGTGCGAGCTCAGGTGTTGTCCTCGTCACTTGACCATGGTTCAAAATTGCGAGGTCCGTCGCCAAAAGCTCTCGAGTAACTGAACAGAGCGATATTACTTTCACTTAGATATTACATCACTGAATAATTCATTTTCTTACTATTCGAAAACAAACGATTACGGAAAAATAGCATTGGAATCTCGTTAATGTTTTATTTTATTTTGCCTGTGAAGATAAAAGATAAGCGAATTAATGAATGAGGGAATATTAACGTTGTACTATTCAGCTACACACACAATGTAGATGAACAGTGCGACTTTAATATTCACTCACTCACTCGCTACACACACAAGGGCTTTTGGCGAAGGACCTCACAAATTTGAACCTTTATCAAGTGACGAGGATGACTTCCGAGCTGTCACCCCTTCTCCTAACTTCCACGCTTGACCAACGGAAGGGCATTTAAGCCTCGACATATTTGCCGTGCATCGGCCCCCTCAACACGACGGGTCTTCTGCGTTACCAGCCTTGAATGAATTCATGACATGCTAACCACGAGTCCATTACCTTGACAACTAGGCTACCGTGGGCCACAAAAATAAACAAAAGGGGTGATATATTTATAACAAACTTTAAAGATATATTAATTCATGAAAAATCATGTATATAACTCTGTTTTAAGATCGCTACGTTTCTAATGCATTCCTAAAATTCAGCATCAAGTATAATGAATAAATTAATTAGAAATACGAGATAAACATTTAATTATTTATAACTACACTCTGTGATTTATGTTCGTTTTTGCCTTAACACATTAACTATAATAAGCAGTTTATTAATTCATTGAATAAGTATTAATTACCCTCCAGAATACATTTAACTTAGTTGTTTTTGTAGAAAACGGGTTTCGACGCAAGATTTTCTCAGTTGCTTGTGATTAATTAATTCCAAAACTTTAGGTTCACCATTTGGAAAGATCTGTTGTTTAATTATGAATAGAACGAGAAGAGTGATCAACAGTTAACCATCCTATATATATATATATATATATATAATTAGAGCAAATTTCATTACTGGCAACACGATTAGTAGTTTCATGTTCAGTGTTTTTTGTAGCAGAAGGCATTTCACTTAGTATATCATTATGTCGTATTTGAATACACAGGAAGGAAATAATGACAAAATAGATTACGCTTCAGACAACAACATTAAATTGATAAAAGATCAACATATTTTTTCTTCCCTTGTCATAAATATTTTTTTCTCTAATGGGGCTGCGTATTGGTATTTCTACCTTTTAAGACCTAGTACATTACCCAGAAATTGATATCCCTTTTTAGTGCGGCACCCTATAGGCGATACCAATTGCCGCAAGTAATTGTGTCCCAGTTTCTTCCTCAGATGGAAACACCTGAGCTCTGCCGATACGAAATTTGTACTCAAGAATTTAATTTTGCCTAGAGCATTCAAGCCAAACGGACACTCAAGGGATTTTTTTCCTACCGCATAATTGTACGACATGGTCACTGTCGATTTTCTGCATCATGAAAATTCACCGACTTGGATCGGGGTCGGACCGGCAAACTTAGATACAGAAGTCATGCGACAAACTAACAGCGCCACCCAGCCGGCTGATAAATAAAATTGATGACATATAATTATAAATACATTAATATTTCTTTTACTTGCGTGGTAGGTTATTTTCACAAAGCAAGATTACTCATCCACTGATAAAGGAACTTCTGAAAGGCCTCTTTTGGAGTATTGTTCATTTCCGCTATCATGTCATTCAATACTAGTTCACACTCTCAAAGCCTTATTTTTTCGACAGCGTCTCCAATTTCGGTAACAACCAGAAGTGAGACGGATCCATGTCTAGAAAGTAAAGAGGTTGATAAACGACTGGAATGTCATGTTTTGCCAAAAAAATCATAGTAGTTTATGAATAGCCAGCTGCAGATTGCTTAGAACTTTCGCAGTTTCCGTATTCATATTCAAAACATGACGCAAAATCACATGCTCGGAATGTTTTTTTTTTTTTACTTTATCTTAATCTGTTCAGAAATCTCTCGTACGCTCGAGCGACTATTTCTTTTTACCATATGCTCCACCCTCTCAAAACAACCGAACGTTTTATGTCTTCCGATGATGTATGAAAACTTTTTTAATCTCTTGAAGAATGCAGTCCAATGAAGGCCGCTTTTCGTGACTTCATGTTAGCAATATATTTTATAGTCCTTTATTCAAAAAGAAAACATTAAGCGCTTTCATCGAAGTATCTTTCAGATTCATTCATTTTCATTTGAAATGTCTGCAAAAAGGATAAAGGTAAAGAGTATTTGTTATTTTCCACAATCTAACTAAAACAAAATTATCCATTCAATTAAAAACTACTCGTAAAATCAACCGAAAAATTTCAGGAAGGTATAAGGAATTAAATATTTGCAGATTACACTGTTCACTTACAAATGACATAGTTAAAATATCTTCTCAAGGAACGAGGAGCATTACGAGAGGGAAATTTCGAATTTAATGCTTGATTTTACGAAATTCCTATTCTGGAGTACTTAAAATCGTTGATTTTTAAATTCAATCTTGCTTTTAAATCATAATGAGACGTGGCTTAAAAATATGTTAAGTACGCAGGTGACTTCCATGTGATTTGAGTAGAATTAAAAACTTCTAAGTTCTATTTAAAAATATTTTTTGTGTATGTGTGTGTGTGGGGGGGGGAGATACTCTTACGATGTATTAATTAAAAATATTTGAGACAATATTTAATGCAACGTATATCAAACTGTGAGGCGCGAGCATGTCGAAAATAAAATATTTAAACAAAACAATATATATTATGACATAGTAAAAAAATAAAATACATATTCCCACTGATATAAAACACTTATAAATGTATCACAACGGCAAATAGTATTTGATAATTAATTTATCAATGATGAAGTAAAAACAAGTTTAGTAATTACTAGTGACTCCCATGGGGTTATCATATACAAAATTATATTCAAAACTCCATTCTTATCTTGATAATTTGTGCAGTTTATAATTAAAGTCGTATTGTAGCTATAGCGTCGAGGAACGTTATTATTGCTTTCAATATATATTTGTATAAGAGAAGGGGGTGATGAAAATTATGACTGCAAATTGGGTCGCAAACATTGAAAGTTTGAGGAACACTGATTTAATGAGTAACAATTCTTTCAACCGTGAGTTTTTCAATGAAGCAATAAATACTATATATCAGTGGTTCTCAACCGTTTTATCGCCGTGGACCGGTGAACGTTTGATAATTTTACAGCAGCCCGCTGAGGGGGAAGGAGCGTAGTTTGATTTTATATATTTTAGATTGTTTTAATTTAATAATTTTAATTTATAGTTGTATTTAACTTGCCTTCAAATAAAATAAAATTATACCAAAAAATGAATATAAAGGATTCACATGGAAAGTTACACAAACCCGAGAAAAATACACCTCAGTAAGTGGAATAGAAATGACTAAGCATTCATTGCGTTGGCCGGTACTATTTGATCCACGAACCTGTATCGGTTCACGGTCCGGGACTCGGGGACTACTGCTACAAATGATAAATTTAAATTTCTTTCGCCCCCAAACTCTGAAAGTTGATTACAAAAAGCAATACATGATTTAATTTTCATTTATTGTCTTCTAAGTAACATATGGTTGCGAATTTTGTGTAAATAGTGTAAATAATCTGTGTATTTGGATGTGAAATGCATTTATATTACTCTATGTTACATTTATTTTATGTTAAAATTGTTATACTCACAAGCCCGTGCCTAACGCTATAATGGCGATTCAATGAGAACTTGGCGAAATCTTGGCGATAGAGCCTAGTTGGCATCATGTTTAACGACCAAGTTGGCCACCAATTTGGCAACTTTGGTGATATTTTGGTGCCATTAGCAACCATGTTGGCGAGATTGGGACCATCTGGATTCTTCTAGAAAGTAGTGGATCTCTACACTAATTTCACTCACTATGAGGCGTGCGGATTTTTCTGGAAGTTTCTGCTGGGTCTATAAATAGAGCATTGCCAGCCACAACCAGTCAGTCTTGATTCAACCCGCGATTAGTGAGCATTGTTTTGATTACCGATTAGCTCGGCTGTGCTTGTGAATAATCCTTTACATACGTGTATTTTAAAAAGTAATAATTGTGCTTGATTGCTGTTGAAAGTGTGAAGACCTTCGGAGATTTACTCTGTGAATATTGCTGCGGAATCTTGTATTTAAAAAATTGGATTTCCGATAATAAATTTGCATCGCTCTTAAAGAACTGTTATTTTTCTTTGTGACTGTTTTGCATAAAAACCTCAAGCCCGGATCTGCGTAGCAATATATATTAAAGCAAAAGAAATTTTCGATTATGTACAAAAGTACAAAAAAAATCCTCTTACATAAAATATTGGGACGATTTTAATGTGCCCGAAAGTGTTTTATTGTTTAAAAGAGAGAGCAATTATTCCTATCTTCTAATTTTTCCTTAAGAAAAACAATCTAAATAATTATTACATTTACATTATTTATTAACATCTGACATTTTTAATAACACTAACAATAAATTCGAGAAAATATCCTTTGCTTTGCGAGTTATATGAGCATAAAAATGCTACTAATGAAATAGATTGCTTGAGGACAATTTCTTAAAACTCGAGTCATAAAAACAAGCACATAGAAGGAAAGTATCACATTCTTTTTTTAAAAAATTAAAACCTTGAGGGGATAATAATTTATTTTATGCAAAAGTTCTTCAAATGCGTTTTATTACTCTCATTTTTTGAATAAAAGTGTTCCATAAATAATGAAAACAAAATTTAATAATAAGCCGCCAAGGAAACAACATTTACGTGTTTCAAATCGAAAACCATTTCTGAACGAATGCGTTTTGAGTGTGTGCCAAAAGCGTTTCCTTTTGTCTGCAGAATGCATACACGATTTGAAATGATAAACACTCCAAAAAACATGTATCGTCTCCTTGGACAATATCCAAATAAATGATTAATTGTTTTAAATTTCCATAGAGTTGTGTTAGGATTAAACTTAATTGTTTTCCTATAGTGATACTAGAAAAACTCTTTCAAAATTCTCTACTACAAAATGTTGCGTATTTTTTAAGTCAGTTTTTGAAAAAAAAATTAGATTACGTTTTTTAGAACAAGATTCATTTTGAAGTATCGATTTCGTAATTGCAGCTTTCGAAAAAGATGGATTAAATTCAACGGCTAATGTCGTTACGTCAGTTACTAGTTTAAATTAATAGTGTTAAATTTCCTGCTGATACATTCTTCTTCATTACGTAACAGATTTATGATTTAGTTACACTTTTTTCCGAAAATATCAGATTTGTAGAATACTTAACATTTCTCCTCTACTTTTCTTAACAAGCAAAATACTTCACAATGAAAAATATTTGGCTTAAATGTCGAACAGGGGTTTTTAAATTTCAAATTGAGAATATAAAATCTTTAATAATTTTTTAAATTAGTACGTCATTTAAAAATAATATTAAATTATTAATGTTTCGGGAAGATTTATAAACTTTCCAAATACTGATATTTGTTCCATTTCAAATGCATCGAAAATCCATAATCATTTTTGAAATGTTTTAATATTGCTTTAATTATTATTTTTTCTATGAGTTCAGTTTCACCTTAAATATGTTAGCTTTAAAGCGTACAATATATTTTAGAACGTATACCATAAGTATGACAAAAAATAACTGATTAAGCTGTTTTAAATGTATAAGATAAATATAATTTTAGACCTTACCCGATTAGCAAATAAAATAATTATTCTATAAATTAATTGATAATTGAGCATTACGCAGAGTTCAAAATAACTAGTTTGATTGTAAAAACAAATCTGTTGTGTTTATAGATGCACTGATAATTAGTCAAAATCTCCCGAAAAGTTCATTTTCTAGTTACAGAGAGATTAATTGATAAACAGTAAAGTAAAAAAGGACGTATAAAGTAATATTGGTGATAAAAATAAAGAATATAGTAGCATTAAGTACATCCCAATTATTCACAGCTTACATTTATATAAATTACTTAATGTGCTGGCAAAAGAAAGTTATGCTGTTTAAGAAATATTTTATAAAATTTGGTCAAGACGCGAAATATAAATAAGGCTGAAAATAAGAATAACAGTAACGTTTTTTTTATTTAAATTGCACATCTAAAAGCAACCGACTAAGATATTTAAGAAACGTAAAGAACCTTGGTTGGAAACCAGATATAACAAATTAGGAATTGAATAAAATCAGCTATAACCTGTTTTAATATAGTTTTCACGGAAGATATAAAAACCATAACGATTACGTAATTATTTCTCAATAAAATAGATAGTTAAATCATAATCCAATAAATTTATATATTTTAGGCATTTCTTGACATACCTAGTTGTTTTTAGGCTGTATTCGGTAAAAGTACGAGAGCTTGAGCTAAACGCGAAGCACATTTTCAGACAAAAAAAAATGCCTCAATTTCTATGGAAATTTGCAATATTATAACTCATACCTCTATTAACAATATAGTGTTTTTAAAAATGCCAAAATATTCCATGAATACTTTCTTTTTTTGTTATAATAAGTGAAGACATAGCCCATTTAACATTACGGTACAGGAGAAAAAACACGAAACGCATTTTATGCCGTGAAAAATGAATAAACTCGGATAAAAACGAGAAGTATGATGAAAACATTCAGCTTTAAAAGATAGTGAAGCCAGAATATCATATTAATGTTTCACTTCTTTTATATCTGAAAAAAATGTTCCAAATTCTGGTCCTATTCTTTAACATTAACAGAAGACAACCTTAAAAAATAACTGATTTCAGCATTAATACACACTTATAAATATACTCACATTAATTATAAAGTTCAATAGAAAATAAGGCTCTATTATGATAAAACAATGTGTATTATTATTATTTAATTTTAAATTAGATAGTATAGTTCCAAATATATAATTTATTATTATGAATGTTTTTGCACGGAATGTAAAAACAATTATAAAATTAAACATTTTTAATTGTTTGCTTTTTTTGATGAATTTTTATAATCAGGACAAGACTTTTTGTTCATCCTGCATACTTTTTTAAATTTAGTTCATTGCTGGTAAAAGCAAGCACGAAGGGCTAATAACATCAAAGCAAGTGCACAGAAATTTAGTAAAATTTATATATTTATTCATTAAATCTAAATATTATTACTCAAAAATCTGTTTAACTAATATTTTCATGCACTATTTATTATTCTATAAGTAATGTTTTTAGTAAAATTATTTTATGCTACTATTACAAAATCTTCAAAAAAAAGCAATTTAAATCTAGACAGAAAAAATATGCAATTACGAAATTTCTTTGAAGTTTATACTGTACTTAGATAAAAATGATAATTTGATAATTTTCTTTTGATAGAGTGAAGCTCTGTTTGATTAAATACTTCTACAAATTTAATTGAAATCCCCAAAAAATTTACAAAAGCAATCGAATGATAAAGTTTATGGAAAGAGTATTTTTTTTTTAGTTTTTAAGATGATTAAATTGCTCTTTATTTGGGACAATAAGTGTTGCAAAAAAATCCAAATTAAGAAATGTACTTCATTTTTAACCCGAAAACTGAACTTTTAAAAACGCATGATACAAAAAGTGAAAACATTTCTGGACAGTAATTTTTGTTTAATTTAAAATGAATTTTTATTTAGTATTTTCAATATAAAAGTAAAAAATACTCACTTTTTTTAAAATGTATTTTAGTAAAGTGTGTTTCAAATGTTAAAAAAAAAACTCCCTTTTTGGAACATTAACTCATTAATACAAAAAAATATCCATTTTCTTTCATACTTATCATAATGAGTAATTTTATCTGCTCGTGTAGATTTTTTTTCTGTCTTGTAAAAAAATAGCGATTTTCCTCACAATAAATTTCCTTAAGCATATTGAATTTTTTTGCAAACAACAATGGTTTCTCAAGTAAAAACATTCAGATTGTGACTTAAGATACAGTCAAAAATTTTCTGATTGGTTAAGGTATCCGACTACGTTCGGAACCATGATTTTAAAAAAACGCATAAATGTATAATTTTCATGATATTTAGTATCACTTAGATTAGAATGCATGTATAAAATTGTTTTAAAGACATTATGACAAAAAAAAATTATTTAAATACAATATTTTGGCAAAAAATTAACTTAGAATAACCTTTTTTCCAAATGCTCTCCTTTTGTAAAAAAGTCTTATATTGTATTAATATTTTGCCTATATATAGCTCAGACCTCTGTACAGAGGCTCAACTATGATATTTGAAAAATTCAAATTATTTTCAGAGTTACACCCATTGGAATAATTATCGGCGTATTTTCTTAAAATTTCTCCCCTTTGTTGTCGTAAAACATGGATAAACCGACTTCCGAGTTATGCATTTCAAAAATTCTAGTTATGTCTCTATACAGAGGTTTGAGCTGAATACAGGCAAAATTTTAATACAATAGATGCATTTTTTACAAAAGGAGAACATTTGGAAAAAAGGTTATTCTAAGCTAATTGTTTGCCAAAATATTGTATTTAAATAATTTTTTTTTGTCATAATGTCCTTAAAACAATTTTATACATGTATTCTAATCTAAGTGACACTAAATATCGAAAATATTATCCATTTACACATTTTTGCAAAATCACGGTTCCGAACGTTGTCGGATACCTTAAACATATACTTTACAAAAGAATTCTTCATTCCTCTGCACATCATACTTATAATGTATAGTTTTTATGAACGTTCTGAGAATTTCTTTAGTTTAAAAAAAAATACAACCCATAAAAATATTGTATTTATGTTTTTAATACCTAATAGTTTACAAATATCAAACCCTTAACACAAAAATATCTGAGCGGTAATTTATAAGATTCCAGTACAGAGGATGTGAGAAACTACTTTATATAATCTTTAATATTTCTGAAAATAATTCAAAGAAAAAGGTTTGGCGGAAAGAAAGAAAACAGGAAAAAAGGAAAACGTTCTAAAATGTAATTGAGAAAAATAGTGGAAAATCTGAACGTATAAATAAAAACGAACGAACAGAATTTTCTGCTTAATGTAGCTTTATCATTTTGTAAGACTCTTATTTTGAACAGATTTTAATAAAATATCGTAACTCAAAATGTATTACAGAATAAAAATATGAAAAATTGTTGCAAATAGGTATAAATAGAAATTTAAACCCACATATTTGTTTTTTTTTAGTTCATAAAATGTCGTTTCACGAAGTGGATGCTTTCTGAACTTTTATTTAAAAATTAAAACGAAATCAAGTCAATAAGAGAAAATGACAACTGATTTAAAAAGCAGTTCGTTTCAAACTGAAGACCGAGGGCAACACGTGCTTTTATTCAAATTTTCTGAATTCACCACTTCATACAGAAAGAATAGATCCTATCAAATAAATAATGGCTTACTTAAGAGCAACAACGGATTATTTTCTGGTTAATTACATTTCAATAGAGTTGTATTACTGACAAGCCGTGATGAAATTTGAACCATGTTTAGTTGATGAGGGTAATACTTCAACTTAAAAGTGTTTATCCTAAATTGCACTGATTGTTTGATCATTAACCAAACTCTTAAAGGTAATACCAAGACTATAGGTAAAATTTTTATCAAATCATGAGATGTCAACTGAATTAGCATCACTATATCCTAGTTTATATCGGAATACTGAATCACAACAGATCTACCACTCTACACGATGGGTCTTGTGGAATCAAGAAAATCAATTTCTTGTTCTTTTTTTTCTTTCTTAGCAAAGTTATATTTTCGAGTTTTAATTCCATCAAAAACTTGCTCCAAATAAGGAGAGACTCATGCAAATAAAGAAAGGCAGAGGGAATAAATAAGGAATAAGAAATCCCTTTATAGGTATAAATGATTAGGTATAATCCTTAAAAACCCTTGCTAGGCGTGCTTCAAAAAGTGCCATCCATAGGCGCGCGGCATCTCTCAGCTGCATCACCTCATACTTACGTTTGAAGATGATTTAATCATTGTATTGTTGAAATTTGACATTAAAATATATTTGACGTAAAATAATATTTAAAATAGAATCAGGAATGAAGATATTTATACGAGGAAAGCATCAAAAAGATAATAGTTACTTATCACCAGGATCACAATTGTTTACATTTTAAGATTTCTTGTTGCAGCCCTTACAAATTACCTTACACATTTCAAGGGGGTGACATGGATTTTTCGTGTCATGCATTACAAAATTTTAATAATCTTTTTTTTGATGTCCTGACAAGAGGGAGCAATACATTTTTTTTTAAGTTCCTGGTGACGTTTATCTTGGGTTTTTCATCTTGAATGAGGCGTTGTATATGAGATATTTCTTCAATCCTGAGTCAAAATGGACGAGTCATGCGAATGTTACAAGCAGAGCGTCTTCGCAGGTGATCTTTCAAAAGTTCGCGACATAGTTTTCCAAGATATGTAAGTGAGGATCTCAGTGATATTAATTCCCATACAGATATTTTGGGAGTTTATTCCACCTACGTTAAGGATTGCATAAAATGCAGTCACTAGGCTATGCGCGCGGCATCCGTCAGATGAATCCCAGCAAAAAAAAAACTATCAAACAGACGTTATAAAATACTTGTTTCGAATTATTTTTGTATAAAACTGAAAACTACACTATTTTACAAAAAAAAATCGAAATCAACAAAATAGTATAAATTTATAAAGACTGACGTTGTTGGGTGCGCTGCATCTATTAGATTCAATGGCCTCTGTCACTCTAAATATAAAGAAATCGTCCTCGTTCTTGAAACTGAATCCAAATATTACCCGGAGTAAAAATTTTATCTTTAAAAAATATTTATACTGGTAACTAAATATTTATGATTAGAGAAAGCGGAATACCAAGACTTTTTTGAATAACTTAATGAATTTTGAGTAGTCGGATACCTTATTTTTTTTAAAACTTGACACATTTTCGTATGATTTTATTTTATAGGCCATCTTAATAGCTTCACAAAAACACCAAATGTTTTAATTTCCATTCACTAGAACAAAAACTACAAGTGTTTTAGTAAAAGCAAATGCCTTAACTTTACATAAAATGTCAAACTTTGAACTGCGGTTTACTCGAAATGTTTTTTCAAAGAGTTCAAACGGGGATAGTGATTGTTCAAAAAGTTTTGAAAATAATTTGCTGAAATTTTTTGCTTATATTCTGCATAACAGTAGAAGTGCTTTGACCTTCAGATTTATCAATCACTGTTTTAATAAAAAATTTACAGTTCTTTAAGTGAATATAATCACTGTTTTTGTAAGCAATTTCATATAAAAGCTAAGATAAAGTGTTCTAGTTTTTGTAAAAATTATAATATGCCTTATCTTTAAGGTCATTTCAAAAAGGAATAGCAAATTGATACATCAAAATTAAAAAGTTATGTGAATTTGTTCATTTACTATTTGTACAGAGCGGGCCCCGTTTATGTAATTTTTTGTCATATTTGGACCCATTTTTCCCATTTTAGTAGAAATAATTTATTTTTCTCGTCTTTATTTTAGCCTTTTTTTTAAATGTACTAAATAAATCTAAAAATCACAAAAAAATCTCCATATCTCCACTTTTTTTTAAAAAAAATGTTGTCGCAAGTAGTCGGATACCTTAAAAAGATACATATTTCGATGTTTTTGAATAATTATTTTAAAAAAAATTATTAAAATGTAAATGGAAATTATTTTAGTTTTAGAAAAATTAATTCAAATGTCACACTTGTTATATTTACATGAAAATAATTTTTTTTAAATATAAAGGTTTCTAGGGTCTTTCTTTAAAGATAACAGTATCTGAACTTTTGCTTTTAGATAGACGCAATTGATTTACGATTACATCGCGTTAATAAAGAAAAAGTCTCCAGGCATCAATATCTATTAACCTAGCCTCTGTGTTTACCAGCTCTCAGAGCTAACTGAATTATTCGGGTTATGAAAATTAATTTATCTTTCCTAAGAGTTATATTGAAAGTAACGATAAGTACGAACAGAAACTCGATTATGAGGGCTCTACGAAGAGTTATTAATATAGTTCCATTAAATTTTCCCTCTTAATTATTAAACAAAAAATTACCAATTATAATGAATGCTCTTAAAACTAAAAATAGTGCATTTTTAAAGAGAGGGAACATACTTTTTTTTAAAAGCCTTTGAAAGAAGTATAAACGCACAATATTATGAAATAAACAAATGTTTTCACAACAAAGTGATTTATTTTAGAATCTTATTTTAGTAATCATTAAATTCTTCCATAACTTCACAAGTAATTTGATGGAAAAATTTCTACATGAATTTTGTTTTATAGGAAAAACCAAAAATAAACAGAAAGGACAAAGTAAAAAGAAAGATACATGGGCAGGAGGAAGAAACCTTCCCTTGCCTTTACCGGAATGTAAAGATTAACTATATTTCATTGTTTGGAAAATATTTATAAGCCTTTTTCTACATTTGTTTTCAAGAGTAAACTAAAAACAATTTAAGCACATTTAACTTTTATTTTCTTAAAAAAAATTTAGGACCAAACCAGTCTGTTTTGCATTCTTTACAAAAAAAATGTGAAGAGATTTATTAATATTCAAAAAAGATATTTTGTTATAGTTCCTTTAAAAAATAAAAACAGAGAACGAAAGAATTGAAAATGAATAAAATGAATTTTCGGTTTTTTATGGTGATATAGGATTCAGTAATTGAAATTTTGTTAAAAATTACGATGAATTAGATATGCCATTTTCTAAAAATTACGATTATAACAGAAAAAAGTATCGTAAATATTTAATTAAACAATTTTAGCATTTACCTCCTTTGTTTAGTTCTTTACATGGTGAAAATTTTGTGTGCTGTCATTTATAAAATTAACTTAAATTTTAGATATGTCTCGAACGCTGCTGTAAAAACAGAAATCTACAAAATTTGGTGAATTATTATTTTGATAAAGCTACGACTAAACTTAAGCATCTTCCGTATATTCTGGATATAAATTCATAAATTTATATATTGTTCCCATTGACATTAGATAAAATTTTTACTATAAAGTTTTTAAACTGACTTGAATGCCTTTTCTTTCAAGCATAACACTCCCAATATTTGAAATTTATAGAGTTCTTCAAATAAGTAGTCTTGTGGGATTTCATGATATAAAATTCTCAAAGGAATTTCTATTTTCTCGAATAAATATAGATGTATATTATGATACTCCGTGTAAGAAAGGAACACTCAAAACTTACGAAGAAATCATATTTAAATATATAGTACATATAACTAAGAGGTTTTCTTAATAAAAAGTAAAAAAAAAAAAAAAAAATGGAACTTGCATAAGAGTTTTCACAATTCCTTTCGCAAATGGATAAAATGTCATTGGTTATAGCTTAAAGAAAACCTAATTTATATCGACTGATTAATTTTAACTTTATAAATATAGTTAATTAATTTCTAAAAATAATTTTTAAATACGAAATCCAATTTCTTTGTAGAATTAACTCCTTCACGACCAGCGAAAGGAAAAAGAAGCGTTTCCCCAGACCCACGTGTTCCGAGATTATACGCACACATGAGACCCGACGAATTTCCCTGCTAAGCCTAAATTCACTTAAAAAATCCATGTAAAAAATACAATCAAATACACTAAAATTTATATTTTACTATAATTGATAATATCTGAATTTTTAGTACAAACATTTTCGCTATAGTTAAAAAAAAATAATTGCAAATTTTAAAGAAAATGTTTTCATTTAAAAAAAAAATGCTATTTTCATTCTTTTCGCCATGATGATTAAAATAAAAAAAACGGAAAACTCTTACAAAATACTATCTGGCATATATCAAACGATAAATTTAGTCTCACATAAACTTGTTGCTGTTCTATAGCCGATACAAATCTTTTAAATAAAAGCCAATGTATAATTTTTTATTTTTAATTAATCCTTATAATGCTTTTTTGCTTTCTTGGTATCACTTTAGTATTAAGTTTTCTATTCTTATGGTTGTGGCAACTTTAAATGCGATTGCAACGAAAAGAATAGTTCGTTCTTACTGAATTAAAAATAAGTCATTGCGTTTGCTCTAAGAAAATCTGCTTTTTAAATGTCTTTTGATTATTAAAATTATTGATGTAAATATGACCCACTAATAAAATTAATAATGAAACTATTATTATGAATGTCTGATACCCAATAAACTAATTAACTTTCCTTCTTTTTCCAAATTAGTCAAAATATAAACACAGAAATCCGGAGCGCAATAAATCCCTTAAATGCTCGACTCTTTCGAAAAGTCTGAGCATGCGCAGTTGTTTACATTCAAATATATTCTAGATGTAATTAAAAAAAAAAAAACTCGAAGCTGAAAACACTCATTGAAATTCAAAGTTTTGTTAAACATTTTATTCGGATAAAAAATGAACTTTAACCGCCAACTACTGTTTTGCAAGAAATAATATGAAAATGTTCCTAACTCGCATCACAATGGTGTGATCATGGGCTTTAGAGAAGGGAAAGCGCAATCACATATGTGATACCGTGGGTCTAAGAGGGAGAAACTCGTCATCACATATATGTGATAATGGTCCTGAACGGGTTAAGAAGAAAATGATCTAAAAGCCTTTGCCAAAATTAAATGCAATATGAATAATATCTTCAAAAAATACTTAGGAGGCCAAATATTACAACTTTCCTAAGCAAGTGAATCATAATTATTCACGTGTTTTGAGTTTTTAAAAAGCACGCGATAATTTGACACGTAATTACGGTCAATAAATTAGTACACGAGCATTTTTTCCTTGAATATTCCTAGCATTTAAGTTGAGTAAAGGCATTATCACGCATGTTTCGAGCAATTCGAGTCTGTCTCATACAACCGACGTCCAACATTATCTCTTTTGTTCCGCTCACGCTTTTGCTGACGGTCGTAAGCAGAAAGGCAGCGTAATTATGTTTAAAATATAATATGCTTCTGATGCGTTTGACAAAGCAAAGGTTGTCATCTTTACCACCATCATGCATTTGAGGTAGGGACACGAAGCACTCTATTGGCTGAAATTTCAAGCATTCTTAATTTCGAGGAATTCTTTCAGTTCACTAAGAAAATGATGTTCGAAGCCGTTGCTATCAGAACTGGATAGAAATTGCTGGAAAGAAAAATTGCTCCAAACGCGTGTACGTGCGATAAGGTCCTAATTGTCGTGAATTATTGGAAGAAATTTCCTGAAATTTTGAATTTAAAACTTTTTTTCAAACAATCCAAATATATAAGAATTTTGCTGTTCACCTTTAATCTTTACAGGGGAGGATGTGTTTCCAAATGTGTTACCTTTAAAAAATATTTATTTGAGAGCAAACTTTTCAATTAAAATACTGTTACATGATATCGACTAATGTCTGCGACGGCAGACCTAAATAACTCTTCTGTTTATATTTCACAGCCATGAATAACTGCTGACTGATTTCTTTTTCCGTATCAATTGCTTTTCGAGCAACCCATGGCTCTCAGAAATTATACAAGTTATCAGCCTGAAGTTTAGCAATGGCTGTTTTGTCGACAGTCACGTAACAGCGCATGAGAATTCATGAACAAAATCTTCATAACTTGTCCCCATTTAGCGTGTCACACAGGTCACCCCCATGAACCAAATTGCCAAGAATGTGAGCTGCAGGTACTACTATAATTCTTGATGGTTGAGAGCCTAGAAAACTTCCTCAACCTTGTCCATTCCCTTTTTTCGTCCCATAGAATAAGCGGATGATTTCGTTATTTTTTTAAATTTTTTTACATAAGTTTTGTGATAATACTAAAAAGGAAAAATACACCAATCTGATGATATTACTGGAAATTATCGTTGAAAACGGCTCATTTTCGTCGGGTAATTGATTCCATTGTATAATTTTTGTTGTACACTCTAATACTTTTCTAATCCTGAAGGGAGGGGGAACACTTCTTGCATTTTTCTGCTTGTGTATTTAACACTAGATTGCACAAAGATGTCATTTTGACTGCCTTTTAATTTCAATTAGAAAAACAATTACACATATAATGCACAATTTATTATAATGTTTTTGAATATATTTTTTTTCAAGTGAAGTAAATGTTTTTATTGTTAATATTTACTAATAACTTGTTATATGACTGTAAATAATATAAAAAGAATTAAAAATTAATTTTAAACAAATTGAATTACACATTAATCATTCTTTGACTATGCAGTCATTTTGACTGCTTTTGGGCAACATAGGTATATACTAAGTTTCAGTCTTTCTAGTATTAACATAATTCGTACTTTTCATAAGAATATTACTCTTTTACAATTTCTCTATGCTTCATTTTTCAAAAATTGTAAAAAAAATAATAAGTATAATTTATTTGGTACTAAACTTTGGTATAAACATAAATCATTTGGTAAAAAGTTTTGAAAAGAATATTTTTTTTAATTATCCCATATTTCACTCATCTAATATTAATGTACCTATTTTTAAACTTTTCTTAATTGCAATATATTGCGAGAAGAAAATCGAAAGAAATAAAATTTACCCAAAATTCGGGTTGAGAAATCAGATTTTCGAAAAAACCATGGATTTTATTAAAGAGAAAAAATTATTAACTTAATTAACTGGTTGAGAGAGAGATATATAAAAATATACGGGTTTCATAATTTAATTTCTTTTTACTCATTTATCAATAAAAGAACATGTGGTAGGGGGGGGGGCATTTTTTAACACTCGACCTACCGGTCCACTGCTACTCCGTGTATGCCTTAGACGACTGGGACGAAAAAGTATCCCAATTCGAGACAGTTCGTGAAGCTCTTTTATTCTCATCCTTTGTTCGCATATCCTCTTGCTAGAGAAGACAGTTGTTTTTGTTGGACTTTCTGAGCGATACTTAGAAAAGGAATTTTTCTTGCAGCTATTCTGTAATTGATTTTACAACTCCAGTAGGTTTGAGTGTCGTTAAAACGTCTTTTTCCCCGTTGACGTTGAGATGATGGATCTAGTTGAAACGCGTGCGCTGTTGCCATTTGAATTTCGACGCAGGGGCCCTAAGAAAACACCGACTACTGGTCTACTGCTATTTCGTGTATGCTTCAGACCACTGGAATGAAAAGGAATCTCTATTCAGTCAGACGTTAACCCCTTAATTACTGATTACAATTAACGCTATTCGCTCCCCAGTGCCACTGTTTTTCACACAGGTGTGAGTATGCGGCGCACCCGGCCCGCGGGGCGCCAGAGAAGGAAAGGCACAACTAAGCAAATTTTTCTCTGAAATAAGTAAATCCTCCTCAAACACTATCAAGGTCATTTTATTGCATTTCAAAAACTTTCGAATAGTTTTACTGATAGTAAGCGCAAAGATAGAATCGTACTTTGGAAGGACTGATATATATATATGCTGGGCACTCAACGCACCGTTGTAGCGAGACGAATATATACGCCGGCGGCACTTAAGTGGTAAAGTGCTCTTAATCTCGTTCTTTGTTGGTTGCAGCTCGCGAGAGAACAGGACACAGCACAATTTTATTATTGCTAATTGCCCAATAAAAATTACCAAAGATTTTGTGGGGATACAAATTTTTTTCAGCGTTCGTTTTTTGAAAAATAAATTTCACATACAGATAGATCAAATGTTCAACTTGTCATTCGAATCTACACTATTTTTAATGCTTTACACTGAATATTAATCCATTTGCCTAAAAGTCTAAAAAAAACTTCCATATAAATCTGGAAGAGTTGTCTCTACGCGTCATAATCAGAAATCTAAACATACGTAAGCCACGACACCTTCCCAAAATCTGGTACCTAGCAGTCAGTACCCCAACAAAAGGTGCGCAGAGTAATTCCTGTTGGAAACTCATCCCTTTGTTGCCGGTGAAAAGAAAACTGTTCTCTCGCATCCATCATAATGCAGGCATCTCCGTTCCTGAATCAATTTCCGGAGTTCTCCCTCACTGACTCCTGACGAGGACAAAGAAAAAGCCACTTTTCAGCAGTTTCCCGACGCACAAGGTGCCGCGGAATTTCCGATGAAAAGACCGTGGAACAAAATACTCCATTTTTTTTCCCTATCATCTCTCTCAAGGAAGAATAAAGTAGGTAGAAAAATGACTTTATTGATCTGCTGTAGTTCAAAAGGGAAACATCAAAAATCGCTTTTGAGACAAGGTAGCAAGAGTTATAATGCGTGCATCACTTTTGGGACTGTTTCAATTATGGGAAGAAGTAATTGCGCTATTTACCGATTGTTTGAGTTCCAAGTAATTATTTTCTAGTCGAGGATGTGCTTATTAAAATGCCGTGAAGAGATAAATTAAGTACAACAGTTTAAAGACGTCATTAACCATTGTGAAAGAATAAAAAATAAAAACACCCAACTCTTTTTTTTTTATTCAGAAGATACGTTTCTCAGAAAACCATGCAAAAAGAAAACGTGTAAAAAATGCATGCTATATATGGTAAATTTGAGGGTATGTTCCTCAATTTTAAAAAAAAATCGTGTATGTTACAAAATCTCTTAATATTGACCCAAAAAACCGTGCGAAAAGTTATGATAAAATCCATGTTACATATTTATAAAACAGAAACAATTCATTTCTGTTATAAAAATTAAACCAAAATTAGTCTACAGTGAACATCCAGTGTATAAGTACTACAACATACAAAATTCCAAATTGAAATTAGGAATAAAAAACTAATTAACAAATATTCATCTCTACTTAATGACAAACGTGCAGGTTTATTACAAACTGAATCAAAAATGCTACCATCAGTCGATGTGTCAGATATATCTAGCGCAACCGTCGGTTTTGATTCAAATGAAGAATTTCGTTCGTTTTAAACGGGGTTTTTTCCTGTTGCAAAGTCAAACTAGCATTTGTCTTTTTAGTTCATCAAGCTGATTATATAATATTTGATGCTACACAGGATTACGTAAAAATTTGAAGGCCAGGGTCACAGAAGCAATAAAATGTTGTTCCATACTTGTAGCAAATTTACTCTAAAGTTCGAGCACTAACGACAACTACAAGAAATCTACATAAAATAAAAATTTACGATGGATGTCCATCGTATCGCCTGTTTCCATCGTCATGTCACTCCTCTCAAAAGATTCTCGCACATTGAGAATGATAGGACACGTGCACGAGGATTGCATGAACTACCAGTCACTATACTATTTAATTTTTTATAGTCTTTTGAAATATATGTAAGGATAATTAAATTAGATTTAAAATTAAATTCCCTATATAACACTTAACTTTGATTTTCCATTACATCTTCAAGTCTTAAATTAAACATCTAATTATTTCTCCGAACAGATGGTCCAAAGAAAACACTTCTAATCCCTGATCATTATTTTTATAGCCCCATGCGTCAGCATTAACTTTTAAGTACCCATAATTAAAAAGGGCACTTGGCCCATTTGGCCGTAAGTGGTAAAGCCACTTAGATTTTCAATTCGGCGTCTATTTTCTCTCAGCGACAGACATATATATAGATTGCTCGCTGAGTAAAACCATTTTTTAACAAAAGTTTGGAGCTGATTTAAAACATGTCATCACATATATGCACCTTAAAATCCGGTGTATAACTCGCACTTTAAACACAAAAAATAAGATCGAAACTTAAGGGTGCACGTTATACGCCGGGTATGAAAAAGATAGCTTGAAAAATAACAAAGGAGATGAACATAAAAAAAAATTACTTCTGCATGCATCGAAACACTTATTATTTAAAAGAAACGACTTACCTTATGAACTAAAAGAGTTGTAGTTCTAGAAGTATATTATTTCTTTTCAAATGTCTGGGATAATACCTCGAATAAATGACTTCAAAACATAAAAACAATGTATACCAATATTTCAGATTTCTTCGTTAAAAAAGGGGTGCGTGTTATAGGCGAAATACTTAAAAAAATGAGCGTAAAAGTATAGTTGCGCGTTATAGGCCGGATTTTACGGTATATATACAGTTTTTTTCTCGACATTTTAGCTGAATAAATTAAAGATATTTGTTTTGTTTTTTACAGTAAAACAAATTACAATGATGTTCTTGCATGGTTTAATTTACTACTAAAACAAACATAAACAACGTTCATGTTGTATAGCCCCATAAATAAACATGCTATAAAACACCAAATAACTGAACTACTCCTTCACCACAAAGGAGAACGAAACCACAGAACTGCAGAAGCTCTCTCTAGAGCAATATATTTGCAACATATTTATTCCATGGAGAAAATAGGTGTCTATAAAAGTCTTAAGCTAACCAAGAATAAAAAGGTGTTTACGGCATTAAAAGTTAGATGTGTGTGTGTGCGTAGTGAAATATTTGCTTTAAAAATACCAACGTTGTTTTCTTCTGAATTAGTGCTTAGTAGTTTCGTACTTCTAAATTAAAAATCAGTAGGAATACTATATAATTTATACTCCTGATATTGAGAGGTGCGTTGGAAAATTGTTGAGTACATTATTCCTTAACACAATATTAAAGCTTGTTTAACTTTCAGATTACACCGTCTACTTTATTCAAAACTATAAGTAGTGGTTTTTCTTTCTAGATTGAATTTTTTGGGACTTTGACAGCTCAAAACATTATAAAACGCACACATAAACCTAGACGTAAGACAATTCTTCAGAGAAGGATTTCTCTGTGTTCATACGGAGAAATGAACGCAAATAAGTCCGTCTCAATTGTGAAGTTTACAGAGCAAATCTCGATAACCAATTTTTTAATGTTCGCTAATGAATGTCAAGATAAATCGAGATGATCTAATGAATTATGATAGTAAAAAATTCATGTGTCATCACGGTTTGAAGTGTTGTCTTCTGCTTTATGATGAGGTGAATGTTTAATAACATCACAAATAAAAGCTATATGAAATCTCGAACCATTTTAGAGTACAATATGCTAAATTTTCAAATAAAAGAAAAAGAAATTAACCAAATAAAGGTTTAAAAATATAAAAGAATTTTAAAAATAATGGACAGAATGTAGTGTTTTAAAAAGAACGACTAAATAAAGAGTAGCTTAACGTACAAAAATCAGAGCGTCGCAAAAGAGGAGAGATTAGTTAGCTATCAGTTGTGTAAAATGTTGAAACTATACAAAGGCGAAATCATTTAAGAATACGTGCCAGGTAGTGCAGACTGTAAGAAAAATAATCCTTATTTTCAAAACAAGATCACAATGAAAAGTTAACTTGATGATTGGGGATTTTTGAAGATAAATCAAACTTTTTTTTTTTACAAATACGACCAATGTATCTATGATGCCTTTATATTTTTTAAAAGTTTTATGGAAGAATCATATACTAAATGATAAAAAAGCACTTTTAAAAACTAGAGTATGCTGCTTGAAATAGTCTAATATGATTCAATATGTATAAAAAAATGCTCAAATACGTATAAAAATGTGACAGTTACGGCCGACAATTTGGAAAAAGAGTTGTTTGCTTGGAAATTTGTTTATCACCGGTTTGTAGGAATGAAATAAATCCTTTAAAATAATTAAGTGCTTCTTTATCCCTGTTTTATTGCATGTTTTTTTACAAGTAACTTGAGTTTTACAAATTAATGAGAAAATTGGATACAGTTCCTTAGAATTTCGAGATGACTTTAATCTCTATTATTTTCTGTGTTTGGAAGGTTTCCAAACTTAATTTTAGTTCTTTCTTGGTGTATTTAGGGACTAAACGAGTTGAATATTATAGTGAATTACCAATGATTTGCATACAATTAAAAATATTCTTTCTTTATTATTTACACAAAAGCTTTCCTCAACATTAAATTGTTCCTTTGCATGGCCTAAATACGTTTTGTGCAAGACCTTTTCTTCGAAGTTCAGAAAAATTCACCCGTTCGTATATAAATTTGACATTACAATCAGTTATATATTTAATGGCCGCCCGGCCAGCATGGTGGATATGACCCTCGGCTTGTAACCGAGTGGAATCCTGAATAAGGCATGGTTGTACCTTCTTCGGGAAAATAAGTCGGGCTTTCGCCTGTATTGGATTCCCGTCTCGAATGGAAAGCAGCGCACTCCTTCTGTTATATGCTGGGATCATCATCTAGATATATATTATAAGTGCGAAAGTTTGTGAGGATGTTTGTCCGTCTTTCCCGCAAAAACAACTGAATGGATTTTAATGAAACTTTACAGTAATATAGCTTATACATCAGAATAACACATAGGCTATAATTTATAGCATATGCTATAATTAATAAAGATATTGTGTGAAGTGTCCACAAAATATAACGGTATTTGTCAAGTAAGTAGGAAAAAATTCTGCCATCTGCAAGCATTTCTGGCGTGCTCTGCAAAAAAGCCCACAACAGTATATATCTATATTTTATTTGTGAAGAAACACTTTTTGTTTTGGCTACGCAAGGCGCTCGCTTCTAATTAATTCCTGTGAGTAGCATAATCCCTAATTTTTTTTTATTTCAGAATAAAACTAGGTTTTGAAGGGGGTTGTTATAAATCTCTCTTTATTTAAATGTTTTTTTAATGATTTTATTATGCACATTTGGTAGTAACAAATTGATCTTTTTTCAAAATAAATGCTTTTATCGGTTCTTCTAATTAAAGTAAATAAACTTTCTCTTTCACACTACTGCATTTGGACAAATTTTCAAAATTTGATTGTGGTTAGTAGTTAATTATAACGCTATAATTTTAATTGAATTGGCAGACATTGCTTTTTTTAAGTATAAAAATAATTATAACTATTGTACTGTATTTCTTGGAGTGAGTGAATACTAACGTCGCACTGTTCAGTTACACGAGGGCTATTGGCAACGGACCACGTCATTTTGAACCATGGTCAAGTGACGTGGACGACACCTAGCTGGAACCCCCTTCTCCTAACTACCACACTACACCAACTTAGAAGGAATATTCTTTGAAATCCACTCTTCAAGATATATCGCAGCACGGTTTCTATGCTGAGTATTTTAGCTAGGAAGGAGAATAGTTTTGTAGCAGATATTGCGTTTTCAGCTGACAGCATTTTCAGTGGATTGCAAAGATTATCCATTTTATCCCGAAACAATAGTTAATGTCAAAATTTAAGTCTCTTATGTTTTTGTTTGTTAATGAAGACCTTGAAAACGATTTGACTATTTATTTTAAGTAAACGGTGTGTATAATTAATTTTACAGTGGAATATCTTTAATTAATTTATTAGCTCTAACGGATTAAATTTCCCAAAGTGGAGTATTTTGTTTATGTATATCCCTTAATTTTCAATGTAGTGATCCCAAAAAAATTTTTGTATGAAAAAACTGCAGTAAATCATTATGCGGTACATAAAGTGTTAACGTGCATCGCTCCCTTACGCGGTGGGTCTTACAAAGCTCTAATAAAGCTTGAGCTCTGAAAGTAGCTAGACATTTGCCAACTTGACTCTATCGTTAACATTTCGCTATGTTTTTCATTGAATCGCCATTATAATGTAAGGGAAGGCATTGCTTGCAAAAATTACAATTTTAACATAAAATAAATACAACAGAAAGTAATATTAATGTATTACACTTTCAGATATAAATTATTTACACTATTTTAAGCGTGCATTACACAAAACTTTTAACAATGCGTTACTTTTGCTGAGCAGATATCAGCTTAGGGAGGTATTTTCAAAAATCGACCCTCAAGAGTGTTACGGGGAGTTATAAATAAAAAAAAATCCTTTTTATCTGCTCTATTAGATCTACATACTTAAAATTTAACAAAAATGTTTTTTTTTGTTTAATTTGCAATTCACATAAAATTAACTCATTAAAAACTTCTTTATCCTTCAATCTTTGTTGTTTAATTTTTCAGTTCACCCGTGCGAAGAATGGGTATACCAGCTAGTTTGTAATAAATGTCTATAGTCTTCTGTTTGTGTATTGTATGTTTCTGTTCTGCCACTCGTGTTTCATATGTATCCCAGATAAAAACACACAAAAACAACAACATGTATTTAATGGGCACAGAAAAGATTCATTTAACTTTTTCATAAGTGAACCTTTCAAAATACTTGATATTATTTATTTTTAAGAAAGTGTATAGCCCGATAGAATCTAAATAATTTATGTTTTAATCTCGTAACATTTAATACAACCAAAAAAAAGCACAACACTCCATTTCTAAGCAAGGTATTCTTACTAGTTCATAACAAAACAATTTAAATTTACCCCTCAAGGCTTATTTTCTTTAGGAAAATGTATGACTTCTGACTCCAAGATACCTAAGTAATTTGTCTTTTCTCCCATGGGGCTTAATTCGTTGGTACACATGTGCGGCATGCTCCGAAATGGCCTAGGATTCTAAGATGTATTATTTTTCATTATATTGTTATTGCTTTTCTTTTGTATTTACACAGCTTTGTCTCAATCAATAGTCTTCAAACTGAATACTCACCGAACCCTTGGAACTATTAGGTGTTTCCGGGGAGCCCTATCGAAAAACAGCCCAATATAGAATATCTTAAAATAATATTTAAATTAGACTAACATATGATAGGTACTTTAAATAAGGACAATTAAAAATTCTGTATTTCTTACTAAATCTTTTTAACATAATATTAATGCAATTTATTAATTAATTCGTTCTCTACGTCTCATCTACCATTGCATTATTTTTTAAAGCTGGGATATGTGCTTGCATTTGTTTTACACAAACTATCAAAGTGTAGGTCTGTTGAAGCTATCTACTGTCGCATTTCATATTCTGCGTTCATTTGCTTCTATATCATATTTTTGTTGCCCGGTTGAGAAATATACTTTTAACTTAAATACATTGTTCAGAATAGCGTTAAAATGTTTATAACTGTGAGATAAACTTGTGCATAACCTGAAAATTTATAGCGTAAAATTTAGGAGCTGTCCCTTTTTAAATTTAGACATTAGCTTCAAATCTGTTGATACGTCGATAAGTTGTTCCTTCTTCTTCATTAGCAAGTCTTCTAATATCTTTGCTTATTCATTCATACTTGAAACACGTGACTTAACGAAATTTAGGATTATATTTTATCCATGAAATATCTATTTATGTTTAATTTTATAAGCAAATTACCTCTTTAAGATTTCAATCTCTTTTAAAAATTACAATTTTACTAAAATTTTGGTGTTGTGATTGAGCAAATAGCGATCACACTTACGGAATTCCTGTCAAATTCTTGGGAACCCAGATTGAAGACTCTGGTAAAGATAACAGAACACAGTTTTTTTTTCGTAATCAGTTTAGTTTTGACACATTTTTTTTTTATCAAATAGGTCTTTCCCACCATAAAATAAACAATAAAATATTTAAAACTATGTACTAAATTTTTTTCTTTCTTCTCTTTTCAGATTTTAAAAGCACTTTGCTACTGTCATCATTTACCACACTACATAGAATAGAAATGGCTGTTACAGACACCGCTGTCTACTTTATCCACTCCCCTTCAATACCCATGACCCTGAAGGACACCAACGCCACCCTCCTGCTAGGGAAGAGTCCACAGGAACTGCCGACGCTGGACCCTGGACACGAGGCTATTCTCGAGATGCATGCCAACAGTGAAACTAGTGCTCTCTTCTACGTCGTGGTGGTGCTGGTGCTCTACGTTCTGGCTCTCATCGCTGTGCTCACCAAATACCTGCGAACGGAACGCTACGACAATCGACTGACCCGCCTCTACGACGAGTTCATCAGTCGGGACCGGTATGTGAACAGGGTGGCCAAGAGGGACGCTACAGCTCCTCAGTCAGCCCCAAAGGCAACCAAGGTCGAAGAACAGAAGCAGAATTTGGTTGTCAAGATGGTGAATCCGGAGTTTGTCGTGTGATGGGTTGATAATATAACGATGTTCTATATGTGAATCTCAATGCATACATGGCAATTATTTGTATGGCGGTGTTCTTTTTTGTACGCTAAACAAAATGATTTTATTGTCTTTGTGCGTTAGGTTGGTGAGGAAATAATTGGGGTTTACAGCAGGCTCGCATTTCAAAGTCTCTGAATAAGCGTTTTTGATAATCTTAAACATTTTTTATTGTCTCTTTAACCAGACTTTCTAACCCAACAAGCTTGTCTATCACTGTATTGTGTGCTTTGCTGTTAACAACAGAAATTTGTTATCTTAAGATAACAATCCCTTAACAAGACAAAATGGCTGTAAAAATATTTACTTTGCATGTAAATGGCAATATACTTCTTTGTCTACATAGTATGCTGCTATAAGGTAGAATTTCAGAAGTTGTTTCAATTTCATCTTATTTCTAATATGCAACCCTTTGTGAAGGATTGATGTGGAAGAAAATTGATTTTTTCAACACAACTTTAACTGGATATTATAAGCATCGTCATTTTACATTTAGATTTTTTATTAATTTCCTAAGAAGATTTTTTAAATATTCATAAGGATATTGATGAAATGAATTAGTACTGACAACAGACTCGCCCTTATCTATAATATCATTACAGATTTCACAACATTCCAGAAAGCCATTCGTTTCCTACTTTAATCCCTATTTTTAATTGAACGTTACGAAAAATCATTATCATTTTTTGTGTATATCTTATTACAAATCAACATTCAGAAGTGAGATAACACTGACGGGCAATAGAAGCGGAAAATAACTGCACGTTTGATCTTTCCTCTTGAATTTTACAATTTTATTATCATAAATACATGGCAGGCTTTGTAGAAGTTATTTTAAAGTTACATTTATTTAATTATATTGATATAGGTATTTAAATATAAGTTGCATATTTAAAGGATAAAAGCAAACTAAACTAGTCTGGTGGTTAACACATACGAACACAGTGCTAAATTCACTTCATCGAACATCACAATACACAACACAGACACAAACAAATAAAAAACTATATAGTTAACTATACATAACATTAATATAGTTATAATTCTAAACATATGTGTATTCCTGAAGAGATATGTTGATCTCTCATTCAAAATTTTTATAACTACACGTATTTTAAATAACACTGGAGTAAGTTTATAATTAATGCTAGTCCTAGTCGTTTAAAATATTCTCAAGTGACCAGTAAATGAATAACTTAAAAACTTGAACTAATACGACATATGAAGCTAATAAAACATATAAATCTAAATTTTAAAAAAACAAACGCAATAAAAGGACTAAATACCACTTGCGTAAAATGAATTCATTGTGTTTAATCAGGTCAGATCATTGTGCTTGGTTAATTATAAACTAATATTGCATTCCGTTACCCAGCTAATCAATATCCATCTTACACTGATACATATCAGAATTATAAATATATCATCACTTATGTAAAATTTTTTAACACAGTGTTATGGTCCATTCAAAAATAGTCAAATATTGAAGTCCATTTTCTGTTAAAACAATCAGATGAATTACGTATAACTTTGTAAATAATTAAGAAAAAAACTAAAACTTTTTACAATGGAAGGATACCAATTCCCAAGTGCGTTTGCTCATTTATTCATATATATTCCCATTTCTCATTTCTTTCATAACACTTCTTAAATCACTATTGTATGGACCATCACCAAATCAACACATGAAACAAATAATTCCTAAAGAGTTTATAACATTATTGGAAGCCATTCAGTAAATTCGATTCTTTTGCAAAATGTATCAAATATTTTTTCATTTCAAAATCTAACTTAGGAATTTTAAAGAGAAAAATCCTTAAAAATGGAAATTTTTGAAAATTTTATATAGAAGTGGAAAAAAAGAGCTATTTGTAGCAAAAATTAAATGTTACTGTTGCAAATGAAAAGACAACCCTACAATTATGTGTTCCTACCAACTTAATACTATTCCTTGGATGTGATCTTGATTAGTGCTATCGATGTGCCAATTCAATGTTCAAATCGATGTATGTGAAATGTTTGTTAAAATTTATTCCAAACACGATGGACAATATCGTGAATGAAAATTATATCTGTTTCTCTCCGAGAAAAAATGAAACTGTAAGATTTTGTGTTGTCATTAAAAGTATCGATGTTTGTGTGTCTGTGTGTGGTTTTATTACTCAATTAGTCTTCCTTTCAGTCTATTTCATTTATTTAAAAAAAAACTTTGAATAAAATTTTTTTTTTACTTTGTCATACATCTCTTAAATTACAGCTGTAATATGTATCAAATATAAGAAACATTACGAAAACATTTATTCCAAAACATAGTTATACTTCTTTTCTAAAATGAAATACAGTTAATTCGTTTTACTTACAGTTTTAATTTTATTTTTGTTACCACTTTTATATATATAAATCATTAGAAAACTTTTATATTATTTCTCAACTAAGAACAATATCAAAATGCAATGAAGAATGGAATTTATGCACTTTTAATCATTAAAAAACTTTAAAAAGAAAACTTCAGATATAAATATTTAGATTGTGTATTTAGTAGAAAGGTTCGCTTTCGAGCCAAATGATTGTAATCTTTTAGAAAAGACTCATTTTATCAGTGAATTAAAGAACATTTTATTCATCAAATCTCTATTTGTTTAAAAATTCGTTTAATATTTCACTAGTTTTTTATAGAAATAATTTCCATTATTTACGGTAAGGTAATTTGTGAACAAAACATATTAGTTTATCGAAAGAATAAAACAAAGGATAAAATGCTTTCAAATTTAAAGAATCTATTCCTTTTAAGAAGCACTTCGAAACGAAAGATTCTTTCTTTAGAATAATAATGAGGATTTTTTAAAACAATACAGGATAAAATCATTATGAAAATGCATTGCATACATGAATATGGAATACGAGAAAAACTTCAAAATGAATCAAACAAACATAAATACTTAATTTAAAAGCAGTATTGTTTCATTTTACGAATCAAGAAAAACCCATAAAATTATGAAATCGATTTATAAAACATCTTTCTTTATAATAACTAGGAAATAAGATTTTTTCTTCTAGGATAAAATGTATGGCCTTCATGACAAAGACACAGGGAAAGATAACGATGAGAAACAAACAATACAAATGCAAAATCTCTAAATTTGTAATTGACGTAAGATTTTGTAAATGTAAAGTACAACGAAATGTATCGTAAGAAAATGTTTGTAAATGTGGTGTAAATGTAACAAAAAACTAGTAGAATAAATCTATGCTGACCGTTACAGTTTTATGAAGTACACTATAGCTGATTACGAAGCAATGTATAAATACAGAAAGAGAGAATAATTAAAAGCGTTTTAAGAAAACTAAGGTTCAAAAACTGAAAATTATAGGAATACTAAGAAAAACAGGGTCAAAACTAAAATTACAGGAACAATATTAAGAATATTTTTTAAGAAAAATTCTGTACATATATAAAACATGCTAAAACGGAATATATTATTTTCAAGAGTTAAATTAACACCATCTCTCTCTCTATATATATATATATATATGATTTAAGAAGGCAGATATTTAAATGTAAAAATAAATTCACACAGACTATGAGTGAATACTGCATTATATTTATCAGTATATAAAACATCTCACTAATATAAAAATAACTACTTTACCTATAAACTTTAGGATAGAAATAAGTATGAATAAAATTAAGTGGGCATTTTTTTGTTTTAAACAGTTCTTAATTAGACAATTAAAAAATTTTATTTCTTCCTGAATTATTTGAGACCAGGAATCTGCAATGCTTCATGTAATTTTTAATTAGGACATTTAACAAACCGGTGTTATTATCTATTAATCAAATTAAGGTGGGGTAAAATTTTATATTTACTTAAAATCCTCATACTTTCCAAAAAAATCATTTGTACATAGCGAAGAAAGTTAACACGAAGCTATTATTTTTTTCTTTTTTTTTCTATTAATCTACATACCTATTTTTAAAAAAGGAGGAAATATAAATTTGCTAAGCAATTACTATCTGGTCCACCCATAATAGTTGACTGAATTACAATGAAGAATATAACGAAACATTCTAGAACTTCAGTAAAATAACAGATATTCAAGCACTACACTATTTTTCAATTCCTACTATTAACTCACGATCTCGGTATATTTATTTATTTATTTATCTTGGTGGAATTTCACTCGTTAATAAAATACATTTTAAAGCTCCATTGAGCCGAAATATTATATGCATGATGACAATAGATGACAATAGAATAATATAATTATAATTAATTAAAATTAATTGATTAAAATTAATTATTTAATTATTATTTTACAAATACAGAGATGTTGGCGACTTAGCGACCATTTTGGCGACTTATGTCAAAGACTTCAAAAGTTTTTTCTCACGTGTTAAAGCATTCAGTTGAACTGAAATTTATATACACAATTGTTTTGGATAACAGTACGATACTTAATGATAATTAATAAAAATGAATTACCACACTGAATGTTGTGATTCTGTCCTATGTATATACTATTTATATTAATTGTAACTATTTAATCAAAAGTAGCTGAAATAAATTTTTTTCATTGTTGATTTAAGTATGAATTGACTTAATTTTTTTTATATATATTACTTGTTAAAGGTAAATTTGCAATGCGTTTTACATGTCTATGAGTATATGGTAATTTGAATGTATGCGAAAGCAGCAGTTTGAAACAAATATTTTAAAAGTTTAGTTAATTAGTTTATAGGTTAAATTAGTTAACAGTTAAGATAGTTACTTTGTACAGTACAGTAACCATTTGTTAAAGTAAATTTGACTGCTAAATGTAACATTTAGCTTAACTGTTTTATTTGAATCTTCCTGCATTGAATTAAAAAATAAGGAGTCGATTCCGGTGGCTTAGAAGTAGCGTGCCCGCTTCGTAAGCCTAAGATTGCGGGTTCCACCCCAGCTGGAGTCGACAGATTTTCTGAAAGCAAAATCGTAGGCATGCATGTCATATGATTATGTGGCATGTAAAAGATACCTTGAGTATCAATTTGGCTGTGATACAATCGGTAAAATTAAATTACATGTATTTAGCATCCGACGAGAGCTTGATTTAAAATTAATTCAGGCGTCCAAATTTGGTAGCGAGGCCACCACTAGATGGTACCACCATGAAATGGCTCTCGCGTTTAATGTGTCTGCAAAAGGTTAAGTTGCTAAAATGCAGCCCCACTGGGAAAAAAATTAAAAAAAGAAAATATGCAATATAGACTTGGGAAAATATTCTAATCCAGATATCAAGCATTATTTCATGAGTGATTCAAAAGTTTAGTTTAATCATTATAGTTATTTTTGTAAAATGAATGTGAGGGAAACATTATTTCTTGTCTCAATCGGAACAAATTTAATACCTAGTCGCGTAATACGTTCTGATACAATTATAAGGGATTTAAAATAAAAGAAAAAAACTTAAATTTAATCAAATTTAATTCTTTTTAAAGATTTAATTCACATTTAAATTTAACGTATTAATTATTTAATTCAAATTAATCGCTTTTGACTTCACACGGGCTTATAAGTCTTTTGGGCCAATCCTTTACCGAGACACGTCTCTATGGGAATTTCCATTGGCTTATTTACAAGAATGTTTAAGACTTCTCGCTAAAAAGGATGCTTTTGTCACACTTTCACACTAATACTGACCACAATTTTTTAGCCGAGTGGATTTAAATGCTGACATCTGGAAAGTTGTACTTGTGTTCTCAAATGCCCGGCACATTCTCTTTCAACCACTACTAGGTCGTCTTGACCCTATGAGCTGGAGCAGTCTTGTTGAAAAGTCCAATGGTTTCTATTGAACTGGTTCACGTGCAAGAGTTTCCTTTTGGCTAAATGATAGGGAGGGATCACTCCTTTTCTCACTCCTTTCATGGAGTTTTCACTCCTTTGTCTCAGGAGTCTCCTGTGTCTTTAAGTCTTCTAGAGGCTTTCATAACAGACACCTTACTTAACTGTTAAGAAAGCCGAATGATGAGATTTCTGCAGGTATTTGTCTTCTTTTTAGTTCCTTGGGTACTCCTTGACTATACATGGTCATTCTAGCGGATGAAAGATTCTCCAATGCTAAATTTTCTCGTCGTTAAGGTATCCAAACACGTTGAAAATGACCAAATTCTGTCAAGACAGGTATTTTTGTTTTTTTATTTTTTCAATAGAGCTATCTTTTGTCTTTACAGAACGTACTTTATTTCGTTTCTACACTACCTGAAGGCCAGTTACAAGCAATTCTATAACGCAGTGTTTCTCAAACTGTGGGGCGCGCCCCCCTAGGGGGGCGTGCTAACCCTACAAGGGGGCGCGAGCCTATTGAAAAGTCGAAAACAAAGGATTATTTAAAGAAAATTATTAATTTAGTGAAAGAAAACAAACAAAATACATTCTGACATAATAAAAAATAAAGTACACATTTACATTGACATAATACACTTATAAATATATCAGTACTGCGCAATGTATTTTATAATTAATTTAACAATACTAAGTTAAGAACACGTTTAATAATTACCAGGGACCACATGGGCTTGTCATATATAAAATTATATGCAAAAATTAACACTTATCTCGTTAATTTGTACGGTTTATAATTAATCCTTTAAATGCCGATTAAAAATTACGTGATTCGCTCCCCAATGCTTCCGTTTAACACGTAGGCGAGCGTATGTGGTGTATTCGGGGGGGAGAAATAAGTAAATCTTCTGAAATAAGTAAATGCTTTGCAAACACTGTCAAGATAATTTTATTGCATTCCAAAGCCTTCGGTATAATTTTATTGAGAGCAGTTCACAGAAAAGACCGTACTTCGGAAAGACGTATATATACATCCGGGGAAATTAACGCACTGGCTGAGCGAGACGTTTATATACGCCGGTGGCACTTAAAGATGCAAGTCGTACTGTAGTTTTAGCGTCAAAGTATAGTATTATTGAATTCAATACATTGTTATTGTATGGAGGGGGCAAAGAAAATTATGATTGAATATTGGATCGCAAATATTGAAAGTTTGAGAAACACTGCTATAACGTTCGAAAAACCGGAAGTGGATCTTTGACCTACCAGAAGTAGGCATTTAAATTGCGTAAAATCTGTCATGGTGAGTCTGCTAACTCAAAATGTTACAAACGTATTTCTATGAAACTTTTTGAACCTGATATTTATTTTATTTCTCAGAGAATATACTGAAATATGTCTTATTGTATGAATAATGTTTGAGTTATGGCATGTTATTTAAATAATGGCCCCATAACAGTGGCGCACACAAGGGGGGATCCGGACCCCCAAACCCTTGATTTTTTTCTGATTGATTATAATTCTAAGTATATAGTAAAATTTTATTTTATATATGTAAAATTTATTTAAGTATTTGTTATTAATGATTAATTTTATAAATTAATGATAATTATTTATTCAATAATTAGTTTTTTACTATGTTTTGTTCCCGAAAATCGACAAAATCAAAGGAGCATGATAAAAGAATGGGGATCTTTCAACCCCGGACCCCCCTTTAGAAATTCCTGTGTGCGCTACTGCCTCATAAAGAATGTCACATTTCTTATTATGTTTACTCAATCATTTCTAAAATTTTCAAATTGTATTAAAACATTAAAATTTTAGTACATTTCCTAGATAAATGCATCTAATTTGTTTTAGTAATACTCTTACTAATATAAGTGTATTACTTTTTATTCAAACTTCTATTAAATTTTTCAAAAATATTGCTAAAATTTCACTTATAATTGTGATAAATTTAAGCACTAAAATTTAAGCAATTTATTTTAAATATTGTTAGTTAAAATAAGTATTTATTGGTATTGAGTCCTAAAAAAGTATTTATAATGTTTAATTATGCTATTATGAACATGCCGCCAATACAGGGGTTTTGTTTTAAGATACCTCTGGCGGCGCTTTAATTATTTTGTAAGAAAATTAAGAGTACATCTTCAATAATCTAAAAAAGAGGTGGGCGGACTTTTTCAAGCTACGGGCTACTTTTAATGTTTTTAAGGTGTTGCGGTCAACCCAGTGACGTAGGTGTGGTCATTTTGTACTAAAATTATGAGCTTTATTTTCTTAACACTTGTTTTTGACATTACACCCTGTTTTTAAAATATGACAGATTACTATTTTTACTACAAAAACACAAACATTTCAAGATCAAGGCTTGAACAACTATGACAGACTACTTGACCGAGGATCGTGAAAGTATTCAATGCAGCGAGAAGAGCACATACGCGAACCATATGAATATGAACCCAATTTATGCCCTTAATTTATTGTCTGCATTGTCAGCATCATTGCAAAACATGATATCAATATGAGAACTCAATTCCTTGAAAGCGCGGAATGTGGGATGATGTCTGTATCGCCAATCCTGTGCTATTACGGAATCATCAACAGTTATTTACTCTTACCCTCGACGTGTGTGAAATAATTCATTATTTGGCTGGAACCGCAGGGATCACTTTTGTCTTCAGAATAAGTACACATATTAAGCGTCACCATAGCTTCCAATGAAGATACATGTGTCATATAACCATTTATCGAATTATTTGCTTAGGTAATCACAGTTGCATCGAGTGTAAAAGCCAATCCTCAAGTCTAGATGGTGAAGTTGTTCTATAAATATGGTACTTTCAGTATGCATAACTTAGACGTTTATAAATGTGGTCACCCCAAAATGTCTTGGTGCTGTCCCAATCGATCGCTATCGACTCGATGCCAATCCCTTTTCATAATACCGTACTCCCCAAGTAAAAAAGCGTTAATGGATGAGACTTAAAAAGATGATGTCTAATAGAAGGAACCAGATGCTTCAAAACAACAAAAGAAACCATGCATTCAAAGATTCTATAAGAAATTAAACTTAGACGACCTTCTAGATCTAAGCTTGCTAGAAAGGACTTCAGTGTAAGATGTGATCAATTCTTCTGCTCTGATCTTTTGTCTATAACGGACGTCATACTATGAACTAAAAAAATCACCCGAAATCAAAGTCTCTGAATGTGTCTTTTATAATTGAAAATTCTCTGAAGATTAACTAGAAGATATTTGGATGCAATACATCAAATGTTTTCCGAGGGCTCACTTTCACCGTAACGGAGCAAAGAAAATATTATATTTGTGATTTTTGCAAAATACAGATTTGTACCTAATCTTGAATATATCGCTTTAGTAACCACCTTTTTTAAAGTCTCATTAGATTCTTTTCCCAATGGTTTAACTCACCTATACCATATTACCCAACTATTCCATAAAAACCTCCATTTGTAACATTTTTAATTAATTTTTTTGTAATAACAAAATAAATAGTACTTTTTAGACGGGTAACAAATCATTACAAGGACTTATAGTACGTAATGACGCTTTGGAAAGATATTTTATCAAAAATAATTTAAGTAATCGGATATTTAAATGGTATTTCATAATACCCACCTCTCATCTATCTGTATAAAAGAGTTAAAAACTATGAAATTTTTTTTAAAAATCAGTCTCTCTATAAACCCTAGTCATTATTCCAAAATTCATTGTAAGTCTGTCATCATTTTAAAAAGTATTGTTAGTTTTAACTATGTTTCAGAACACTATTTTGCTAAAACAAACAATGCTTAATAATGAATTACAACAATATTATTGTTGGAAAGGGAAGTAAGGTAAATTTCATTGTTTTGGATCATAATTTATTTTGCTTTTATAAAGTGAACTACGATCTCGAAATCATATTTCTACGATATTGCTATTTCATATAGAAGACATCAAATGGCTGACAATCTAACCACTATGCTATTGCGATTAAGTTTGACCCCACTTATGTGGTTTTTGCGATTGCTGATAATAATTACTGGTAAATACCTCGCTAATCTCATCACTCTATTTTTTCTAATTAGAACATGTTTTAAATAACCTAAATAAATTTAAAATACCCCCTAAAAATAGAAAAACTAAAGCTAACTCAAAAACTAAATTTCATAAATGTTTAGAAATAATTGTACAATATCACCGCAAGAAAGCCCTTAAACTACGCAATAAAATCAAGTTCCATCCAACCCTCCCCACAATAGAAGAAGCGGATGAAACTGATCAAACCCCTTGCAATAGTTCATACCTGCCCCTTCCAACCAACCGCCCAGTAATATTCCATCTCCTATATCCAACAGAAAAATAGACGTAAACCATTTCCATACATAAAGTGTAAATTTAAATCACTTAAGAAAAAACTTTAAAAAAAATAATTCTTAAAATATTTTTTACATGTTCTAATAGAAAAATAGACAGTAGATGGCGAGGCTATTTTTCAGGTACAGTGATCTTTCTTTGTTATCCATCAAGATTTGACCCCACTTGCTGTAAAAAGTGGTCATACAACAAGATCATGTTACCATCCTTATTTCAAGACAAATATTCCACTAATTGTCTCAAAAAAGTATTTACATAAGACCACCATACATCAAGAGTGGAAAAAGAGGCTGGAAGAAGAGAACGGGCTTCTTCCATTTCGTGCCATTGTTGTTGAAAGAACACCTGCTGAATGAGCAGACGCAACCAATGGCAAACAATGGAGACACAACAGTTCACTTCCATCGAACTGCAGTATTTACAGAACACCCTGGACTCTTCTGGAACGACCAGGGCTAATATCCGCCAATTAGGCTCTTATTGCGTCCATTAAATCCACCATGGACACAAAAGAAAAAAACGTTTCTGTTCCCACACCAAATGTATAACGGAATAACAAAATGTTATGTTGCCAAACCAGGAAGGAGATCAACAATGGCAACCACTGCGTTCGAATATGGCGGGGACGTGGTATAACTGTTCCAGTACGACTACTACTATAAACAGTACACCGTCGACAAGTCACATATTCGTTTGGGACACAATCACTTGCGACAGCTGGCCATCATTTATTTTCTGTGGGGACTGTGATAACCCAAAGATAAGTGGGCAATGTGATGAAGCCAATAACACTAACTTTCTGTATGTTCCCAACTATTCACCAGCAGAAGAACCATAGCAAGAGCAATGTAACAGCTAACAAGACCTGTATCGGATGCAGGTGCTTTCCTGGTCACTGCGTCCCCTAATCATACACCTATTGAGTCGATAGGGGGACCGATTGGCCGCCTTACGCATTCACTGCTACGTTCGAAATTGAAGAGAGGGCTGCAGTAGCCCAGTGGTCAAGGTATTGGATCATGGCAGGCATGTCATGAGTTCGAGCCTAGTACCACTAAAGACCCACAGTGTAGGGGAATGTGACGCACGTTAAATCTGTCGAGAGCTCAAAAGTTCCCCCGTTGGTGTGGTGTGGTAGTTAAGAGAGAAGGGTGCCAGCTCAGGTGTCATCCACGTCACTTGACCATGGTTCAAAATGACGTGGTCAATCGCCAAAAGTCCTCGTGTAGCTGAACAGTGCGATAATAATCTTCACACACTCACCCAGGAAATTTTAAATTGAAAATTAAAAAATTTTGAAATTTTAAATGCCTACTTACAGTAGGCTAAAGAAACTTTTCTGATTTTATAACTAGGAGTTTTGAAAAATTCACATTATTTTCAGAGTTACCACCCATTGAAATAATGATCGGCGTTTTTTTCTTAAAATTTCGTTCCTCTGTTATATTAAAATAAGGATGAATCCACTTCATAGTTATATATTTGAAAAATTCTAGTTAAACCTCTGTACAGAGGTCTGAGCTATATACAGGCAAATTATTATTATAATAGAAGCATTTTCCATAAAAGGAGAATGTTTTGAAAATGGGCCATTCTATGTTCATTTTTTGTCAAAATATTGTACTTAAATAATTTTTTATTGTAATACTATTCTTATAAAACAATTTTATATATACGTTTTCTAATCTAAGTAACACTAAATATCATAAATATTATCCATTTATACGCTTTTACAAAATCATGGTTCCGAACGTAGTCGGATACCTTAACTACCAAGACGCCTCAGCCAATTCACCTTAAGCGATTAATTATTTTGCCCAAAATGTTTCAGGGGAATAGGTATATTTTTATTGCATATAACTAAGCATAATACTTAACAAATTGCAAAAGTGGAAGAATTTTATTTTAATTTTGAATTTCTCTATTTCTTATTTTATATTTTGGGGATACCTCTAAATGTTTTAAATGTTTGCTTTTTATAAGTACATTATGCATATTCTATGAAAAATGTTTCATATAATTTGAAACAATTACCCTCGTATTTACAAAAAATTTCATGTTCGTACTTTTTTTTCTGAGAATTCTATGTGTGTGTGCATATATACATATATATATATATATATATAGAGAGAGAGAGAGAGACACACAATTTGAAGTATGGTGTAATATTAAATCTTACATTGTAATGGGGAAACAGAGATAATTTGACGTTTTGGGATTATCTTTCCATTTTCATTTCTTCTTAAGCAGCAAACTGCGCTTTGTCTTGCAAATATTTGTTCTTCCTCGAATATTTTCAAGAATCTTAATGCCTACCCTAAAGAAAATCCCGGATGAGATATATTTATGTACTGTGGACAAACTGAATCTCTTAAAAAAACAAGCACTTATAATCCCACTATAATAATTAAAAATATATGCAAATCAAAGATAGAAAAAAGAAAATATTGGTTCCCGTATAGGCTACGGGCAAGTCTATTGCGGCCTGCTACTAGTAGCATATTAGTTAAGGGGGAATATCTGCGAGTATAAATTCACGTTCTGTATTTCTATTTTCTTAGATATAAATTCAGTAAAAAGTGCACAGAATTTCCTTCTTTCATGCATACATTCTAAATTTCACACTAGTACTTTTGGAACCTTTTAGATTGATCGAATTTCCTTTATGTCAAATTATTTGGTTTTAAATTAATTTACTTTACGATAATTGGTCACTCATTAACACAAATCTTAAAAATGATCATTATAATATATTAATATTATATAATATATTACTATTATATATTATGAAAAAAACCGAAAACCTTTCCGATTCATAAAATGGAAATTGAAGCCCATCAAGAAAAAACTTTTCAAAAACAATAAATCCTAGGAAGATTTTCTTATACTGGTCGCTATAGATGGATACAGGACAAAGCACTGTGTACCTTTAATTTTTTCTTTAAGATTTGTGCTTTTAAATATGTAATTCAAAAAGTTGTCCTTTCTTCAAACTAGTTAACAAATGAGCTTCAGTTGAACTTTTCCAGAAAAATTCCAAAAAAATCTGTATTAAAAAAAGGATGTACTGGGTGAAAAGAGTTCTTTCGAATCAAGAAATCTTGATATTCCTGTTCAATACTGGCAGCAATAGATGATAAAGTAACATATTGTAGTTAATTTATTTTTTCAAAACAACAATATATTTCTATATTCACCAAGACTAGGATGTAGTTGCTTTAAATATGAAGTGCAAAATTACCAAAAAACACGCATTTTCTATTGAGTACTAATGGGGATTCTCGGAGTTTTCTATCAAAATTTAAATTAATTTCACTGCAATAGAAGATAGGCAAAATACGTTGAACTAGTTAAAGCAACCATTTTTTCTCTCTCAATTCCTACTCTATTAGCTCACTCTCTCTCTCTATATATATATTTATTTATTTTCGTGGAATTTTCAATCGTTAAGAAAATACATTTTAAAGCCCTCAATTGAGCTTGAAATTTTATAGACATGATTATTTTGGATAACAATACAGTAATTTAATTATAATTAATCAAAGTTAATTAAATAAAACTAATTATTTAAAGAATTATAAATACAGCCACGTTGGCATCCTTTTTGGCGACTTAGTGACCCTATTGTCGACTTTCGTTAAAACTTGAAAAGTTTTTTTTCTCACGTTTTAAAGCATTCAGTTGAACTGAAATTTTATATACACGATGGTTTTGGATGACAATACGATATTTTAATGATAATTAAGTAAAATTAATTACCACTTAATGTTGTGATTCTGTCCTTTGTATATACATATTTATACTAATTGTAACTATTTAATAAAAAGTAGCTAAAATAAAAATTTTCTTTGTTAATCTAAGTAGGAATTGACTGATTTTTTGAATATTACTTGTTCAAAACAAATTTAGTCTTATAAGCATAGCATTATAATCAACGTAGACAGCCAACACGAGGATTCGCATAGATGAAAAGAGAAGAAATAAAAATACATAATATTAAAGGGATTTAATAAATTTAGATAAAACTTCAGTTTTCTATTTTAGTATTTGAAATAAAGATAAAAGTTTTATTTCTTCGATGAAGATATATATATATATATATATATAAAGAGCACAAAATATATTGGATCAGAAAAAAATATAATAATTTTTAAAATTGAGATTCATAATATGAGTTAACATTTTTGGCATTTGCTTTATTTTTGATGTAGTATTCATGATCGAAGGAAATGATACTGGATTTTACATTTACATTTGATTGGATATCGGATTAAATATTATGAGTCGTTATCCGATAAAAGCAATAAAATTAACATAAGCCCTTTAATATTATTTTTCTTCTGACATTTTAAATGGGGGTAAACCAGGCGTTGCTTATTATTGTTCTTCTAACAGTTAGAGAGGCACAAATTGGTAGAACAGAGTTTAGAGTAATTTAGGATTGCCAATCTGATATAAAATTTAACCATTCTTTTTTCCTAAAAGTGTACGTGGTTTATTTAAAACACAATTTTTAAAAATGTGGATATTAAAGTATAACATAAAAACAGTCTTTTAGAATTTAATTTAAAATTTTGCATAGAACTGTTGAATTTTAAAAATTCATATTCAAGTAATAAATAATTGAGTGATCTAATAGTTCATCAATAATTCTGGAATTTATAATGAAGTTCAAAGGCATTTATGACGTATAAAATTTTAAAAGGGAAAGGTTTTATGAGTTATATAAACAAAAATAAACACTTCTTAAAAAATTGCAAGATATTGCTAAAAAAAAATGAGGATGGAAAAGGGTTTAATTATTTTTTGTTTTGTAATATTTTTAGCAAAAAGAAAAAAAAAAAAGATTATTAATCAGTATTTCAAAAATTTAAAAATATGTAGAACAGTATCAGTAATATTAGAAATAAAAAAAAAAAAACTCGGAAAAAAATATAATCTGTTATTTCTTCTCGACCCATTTTAATTTTACTATATTTAAAACAAATAAAAACCCCTTTAAACTTGAAGTATAATTTTAAAAAAAAAAAATAGAAGAAAATGATGTTTTTACCCTGAAAAAACTGAAATTATATATTGAAATCAGTTCTAAATTTTTCCGTTAAATATGTTCAGAATATTTTCAAAATTTAAGTTATATTAAATTTTTGGGCAGATTAACCCCGGTATACAAATGAATATGACTATTCAGTTGTCAAGAGTTTTATGTATCTGATATTTTAAAAAAAAAGATTAAAAATATAAATAAAAGATAAATCTGATTTTCTAAGGGGTAAAGATTAATAAAAGTGTTGTCTCATGCACATATTCCTTTGACTAACCTCTGAAACTACTTTATGATCAGAGAGAGTGATGTATGCAAATAATCGTTACTTTTTAAATAAAAGTATAGTGAATAGAATTAAGGGATATGTTAGGGGTTAATGGAAAATCGCAGTGAGTCAGTGTAAGAGTTTAGTAACGTTCCCTAAAAAGAACACGGGGCTATTGGTGATGGACCTCGTCATTTTGATTCATTGTTAAGAGATAAGAACAACGACACCCGAATTATACCACTCCCCAATCGCTCCGAACTTTTACTTTCAAAGCAAAAGGAATACTTTCAGTCTCAACTCATTTAACATGCTTCAGAATTTCTACACGAAGGTCTTTAATGGCACTAGGGCTCGAACTCCTGACACGTCAGTCACACGTCCATGACCATGACTACTAGGCTACCCTGGCCAATGTAGAAAGATCAGAAGACCAAAGGAGGACTCCTAAAGGGGGAACACAGTAAGAAATTCAGAGAGTGAATCCGAATCTATAATAGAGATTTTGAACTAAATAAATCGTAATTATCGTACTTGTTTGAGAATTTGGTAAGGTAAACCTCTTCATGTTTGTAGTCTATTTTAATATTAGTTATTCAAAACCCGGATTAAAATGAATTACAATAAAAACTGATATTATTAATCCGACGCCCAAGCATCCCAAAAGGTCTTAGATTTTTTTATGCAAAAAATTAAAAGCATATATAAGCAGTGGTTTTCACAAATGCTACTAAAATGGGAAACAATCAAAGAACACTAACCAAGAGCTCATTCTCGGTATTTTCAAATATAGCATCAAATTTTTCCGAACATTACCCAATCAGAATACAGCTACTGCCTAGCATAGTAAACAATCATCGCATCCACATCTATTATTTTATCCCAGATGTATTAAAAGGGGAACAGCCCAAATGCCCCAAACATATTATACCATACTAAAGGCCGAGGCTGTTACGTAACTGTACCCCCAAAAGGCTTGGATTATAAAAAATTCCAACGCTTACCTTCTCGCTTTAAAAAACAGATGTGAACAATGCCGACAATTACTTCTGGGAAGCAACCTTTTACTTTTCTTTTCGGTTTTTTAAAACAAGTGTTTTTTTAATCTTTGGTTTTTTGGTTCATCAAAAAGGAATGACAAAGACAAATTAATAGTAATTTTGGCTTCTCCCAAAAGGAATAGTTCGGGATCCCCGTCTTCATTCGAAAGCGTGGCATAATCCTATTTTAAAGAGACACAAAATGGCAAAGCCTGAGACTCGTTACGTGGACCAGACAACAGAATAATGCCTACATCTCCAGCTAAACATCAGCGATAAAATTTGAGCCCTGCGCCATTTTGTCTTGAATACCTCAATATATTTACATTAATGACAGCTTTGTCATAAAATTGGCAACCCAACAAGCCGTTTTCATGGTTTAAAGAGTCATTATATACATACTATTTTATTCCTATTAGCGGGAAAGGGTTTTACCATGGCCACCATGCATTCTCCGGGGTCTGTTTCTTTTTTAGTGCGGCACCTTATGTGGTATATCAATCACCACAAGTCATTTTTGTCTGTTTCTCCCCCAAAGGGGGGGGTTTCCAAGCCGACTATGCGGAATTGACTTAAGAATTTAAATTTTCCCGGGGCCCCGCCAAACAGGTACCAAAAGATCTTTTTCAAACCGAAAACATACGACGAGACGCCGCCGATTTTTTTGCATTTAAAACCATCGACTTGGGGTAAAGTCGAACACAGGCATGCTACTCAGACGGTGGGGAAAGATTATAAAATAAAAAAAAAAAAAATGTTTGCAGACTTAAGATAGTAAAATGACTGTTTTGAAAAAAGGGAGAAGATCGCCCAAAAAAATTTTTTTTTCTCGAAAATAACTTAATCATTTAACAAACAATTTTTTACATATAATTGGAAACAAAATATAATATTTTTGAATTTATTTTTTAAAAACATAAATGAATAAAACTCGAAAAACATGGAATAAAGATTTCATAAAATTCTATTTTTTTTTAATTTATAATACATTTATTTCTTTTTTTAAAAAGCCTCGCATTTTTTTCTCCTTGACAAGTTATTATTGAAAAAAAAATTTTAAATATAATTTTTCCTTTGGGGGCTCATAAATATTTTATAGGTTTAAAAATGTCGTCATTCCATGATACTACTTCAACTTTTTTTATTTATTTTTCAAAGCAATCATGCAAGTAATAGATTTAAAAATTCAACTTTTTTCATTTTTAAATATTTTTTTTTTCTTATGACCGGACTGTCATTATTTTTCAGATAGATATGTTTAAATGTAATCAAGTTATGAAAATAAATAATGTATCGTGTCAAAACGTTTCATAAATAACCTTTTTTTTTCGCAAGTAAAATAACTATAAGCTGCTTGCGTTAATAGCAAGACTTATAAATGGCATAAAATTCTATTTTATGACGCTAAGCAAAATTTATTTAACGCCTTAACTGCCACCTGCGTATATATCCTTCTCCCTCAACCGATGCGTTAAATGCCCCTTACGTATATATACGACTTTCCGAAATGCATTCCGTTTATTTTCGCTGCTATCAGCAAAGTTATTCCGGATGTTATGGAATGCAATAAAATGACCATGACAGTATTCGTAAATTATTTATTTCAGTCTAAAATTTCTTATTTATTTTGATAACAATACAGTAATTTAATTATAATTAATCAAAGTTAATTAAATAAAACCACTATTTAAAGAATTATAAATACAGCCACGTTGGCATCATTTTTGGCGACTTAGTGACCCTACTGTCGACTTGTGTTAAACTTGAAAAGTTTTTTTTCTCACTTTTTAAAGCATTCAGTTGAACTGAAATTTTATATACACGATGGTTTTGGATGACAATACGATATTTTAATGATAATTACAAAATTAATGACCACCACGTTGTGATTTTGTCCTTTGTATATACATATTTATACTAATTGTAACTATTTAATAAAAAGTAGCTAAAATAAAAATTTTCTTTGTTAATCTAAGTAGGAATTGACTGATTTTTTTAATATTACTTGTTCAAAACAAATTTAGTCTTATAAGCATAGCATTATAATCAACGTAGACAGCCAACACGAGGATTTGCATAGATGAAAAGAGAAGAAATAAAAATACATAATATTAGAGGGATTTAATAAATTTAGATAAAACTTCAGTTTTCTATTTTAGTATTTGAAATAAAGATAAAAGTTTTATTTCTTCGATGAAGATATATATATATATAAAGAGCACAAAATATATTGGATCAATAAAAAATATAATAATTTTTAAAATTGAGATTCATAATATGAGTTAACATTTTTGGCATTTGCTTTATTTTTGATGTAGTATTCATGATCGAAGGAAATGATACTGGATTTTACATTTACATTTGATTGGATATCGGATTAAATATTATTACTCGTTATCCGGGAAAAGCAATAAAATTAAAATAAGCCCTTTAATATTATTTTTCTTGACATTTTAAATGGGGGTAAACCAGGCGTTGCTTATTATTGTTCTTCTAACAGTTAGAGAGGCACAAATTGGTAGAACAGAGTTTAGAGTAATTTAGGATTGCCAATCTGATATAAAATTTAACCATTCTTTTTTCCTAAAAGTGTACGTGGTTTATTTAAAACACAATTTTTAAAAATGTGGATATTAAAGTATAACATAAAAACAGTCTTTTAGAATTTTTTAATTTAAAATTTTGCATAGAACTGTTGAATTTTAAAAATTCATATTCAAGTAATAAATAATTGAGTGATCTAATAATTCATCAATAATTCTTGAATTTATAATGAAGTTCAAAGGCATTTATGACGTATAAAATTTTAAAAGGGAAAGGTTTTATGAGTTATAAAACAAAAATAAACACTCTCTTCAAAAATTGCAAGATATTGCTATAAAAAAATAGAGGATGGTAAAGCTTAGTAATTACCTTTTTTGTTTTTTGTAATATTTTTAGCAAAAAGATAAAAAAAAAAAAGATTATTAATCAGTATTTCAAATAATTTAAAATCATATGTGTAGAACAGTATCAGTAATATTAGAAATGAAAAAAAAAAAATAAGGGGTCACTTCACGCAGCATTTTCCCTATTCCGTAATGTTAAATGACCAATTTTAGAACATTTTTCAAAATTGGCATGTTGTACAGTCATGAATTTTTTGTATGCATTCATTGTATTGTTTTATTATTTTAATGGGGAGCATTTTTTAAAATTTTCATTAGTTTTTTTAAAAATTTATATGTGGAGTAACACGCTCTACCCTTTAAAACAGTGAAAATTTTGCACATTTTAATCCATAAATATTTTTGAATAATGTTTTTGACAAAATTCTCATTAAAAATATTTATTTGTATAGTAAGTTAACACATGTGCAAAAGTTTCAAGGCTATAAAATAAGTAGTTTTTTCAAAAATGTTCCTTTTGTGTTGAAATTTTACACCCTTTTGAGAAATAGAGATTTAAAGTAAAAACTTACTATTAACTAATGCATACCAGAACTGTAACTTCGATTGCTAGTGTCATCTGCAAGATCATCTTCCTTTGTCTACATTTTAATTGTTTGTTTTAATTCTAGCTTGGTTCATTGTAAAACTGCTCATCCTGCTTCCTAATACACGCATAATCTACTTCTGCAATGCTCGACATTTGTAAAAATTCAGGGGTTGAATGTTTAATACATCTAAACTTTTTAATTTGGCACGCCTTGATTATATATAAATATATAGCTTCATACTATAGTTTTTGAAGTACCCAATTGCACAAATACAGTTTTTGGAATTATACACCAAATACTATTTCCGCATTCATTATTTTGAGTTTTATCAAGCAAGCATCTAGACAAAAATTCAAGATTAGAGACCTCTAAATACTTTTTATGCTATTTCTAATTGCAAATAGGTAAGTCGTGTTTATGCTTATATGTGTGTAACCTTTCAGTATGGATGATATTATATCTACACCACAAGTCACTTCCTCATGGGCATAAACCGTGTCGTAGATTTAAATTCGTGAACATTTTATCAAAAAATATATCTCAAATAGCTTGCTCCTTATGGCTAACAAATTTTCACGAGTTGTTTTGAATAGCCAAAACATAGTATCTTTGTCTATTTTTGCATCTGTCAAGCCATGGCATTCTAGAGATTTTATCCCTCAAGCTTTTTGTCTTTAATTTTGATTTTAACGCCTTAAGTCATGTCCCCATCATTTTCTCAACACACACACACATGACCCACACATTCCTAATTTTTAAATATTGACATATCTCTGAGGCTTAGATTCTAAAACTGTTTTATGCTTTAGAGTCCCCTATATATTCAAGACAGTGGTATCGTAAATTGTGTAATGTCTGCGAGCGATGGAAGAAACAAAATAAAAAGTACACCTCTTCAACTTCCATTCCCCTACTATTTACAATATGTAACGCCGAACACTCATCGATATGTACATTGGGCTGTTAAAATTACATGAGCATTTCCAAGCGACAATATTTCAGTATCAACAACTTTCTCCAGTGTCCAAAACCAACTGCGGTAACAAATCCATTTATATATAAGTATACTTTTTTTGCCAGGTACCATCGATAGCCACAGGTACATTTTGGCATCCATTATTAAATGATATTGTTTCGGCAGCAGCTAATGCCATAGACAATTTAGTTACTATCTCTGTTGCGTTATTTAATGTATGCATGGAATCGTAAAACCACTTTAGTGTAGGTGACAAATTCATGACTCCGAAAAATATTTTTGAAACTCTTCTTTTTTAATAGACCTCATACCATATGAAAGTCTATTGTTCACTTCATATGATTTTGTATCTTTTTTGATTAACTACTGTTTCAGTAAACCTGGTATTAAGAAATGTTTGAATAAGACCACAAAAGTCACAACATATTAACAATTTTGTAGCCTAAATTTATGTGAATACCTTGGTTTTTACATTTATTTATGTTATTAATGTTTCAAAGCACAAGAAAACAGTACAATGTCAGTCATTTCACAGAAACATTCAAATGAATCAAAAAAAGAAACATAATCTTTATTAAACTTACCTAACTTTGCTTTTAAAGCTGAATTATTTTTTGTTGAAATCGTCTGACTGTTATGCAACGTTTAATTCATCGAAAAGCCTAAGTATTTGTATATATTTTTCCAAACTTTCGTTTTTCAAACGTTTTATTATTTAACCAAGTTTTAAAACGTTTTTAAACATTTTACCGTTATTGTTTTTGATGGAAAAACACTATTTCACACGATAGCAGAAATTAAGTTGTATTTAATGATAAAAATATAGCACATGCGGTTACCAAAAAGTAAATAAACAGCTACAACTATTCACTTCACTTCTTTCCCGAATAAGCTGCTGATCAAAAATAAATTCTTTTTGATTAATTTAAACTATTTGGATATGCTGAAAAATAGCATGTGTCTTTTTGTTTTGATTTATAAAGGGGCGTGGCAGTCAGATGTTTAGGTTTGACAAACAACTTTAAAAAATATTAAAAATACTTCTAATCTCAGTTGTAGAGCAAAAATTTAAATTGCATTAGAAAGAAAAATGAATGGTATTTTATTTTTCAATCAAAATTGAAAAATCGATTTTTTAATTCGATTTCGTGAAGTGACCCCCTTTAATTTTACTATATTTAAAACAAATAAAAACCCCTTTAAACTTGAAGTATAACTTAATAAAAAAAATAGAAGAAAATTATGCTTTACTCCATGAAAAAAAAACTGTAATTATATATTGAAATCAGTTCTAAATTTCCAAGTTAAATATGTTCAGAATACTTTCTTTAAAATTTAAGTTATATTGAAATTTGGAACAGATTAGCACTCCGCGTATACAAATGAATATGACTATTCGAGTTGTCAATGAGTTTTATGTATCTGATATTTTAACAAAAAGATTATAAAAATATAAATAAAAGATAATATCTGACTTTTCTAAGGTAAAGATTAACAAAAGTGTTGTCTCATGCACATATTCCTTTGACTAACCTCTGAAACTATTTTTGATCAGAGGATGTGTAGAAATAATCGTTATTTTTAAAAAAATATATGAATAGAACTAAGGGATATGTTAGGGGTTGATGGAAAATCGCAGTGAGTCAGTGTAAGAGTTTAGTAACGTCACACTATAAAGCAACACGAGAGCTATTGGTGATGGACCTCGTCATTTTGATTCATTTTTAAAGAGACAAAGAACAACGACACCCGTTAAAATTTCCCCATTGCCCCGAACTTTTATTTTCCAGAAAAAGGAATACTTTCGTCTCAACAGATTTCTCTTAGAATTTCTCCCGAAGGTCTTTAATGGCACTAGGGCTCGAACTCCTGACACGTCAGTCACTCGTCCATGACCATGACTACTAGGCCAACCTGGCCAATGTGAAAATCAAAAAGAAGACCAAGGAGGACCCCCAAAGGGGGGGGGTTTCCCGTAAAATTCAGAGGTGAACGAATCATAAAAAATTTTAAACAAGTAAATCGTAATTATCGTACTTGTTTGAGAATTTGGTAAGGTAAACCTCTTCATGTTTATAGTCTATTTTAATATTATTTTAAAAACCGGTTAAAATAATTCAAAAAAACGAATTTTATTAACCCCCAAAGCACCCCAAAAAAGGTCTTAGTTTTTTATGTGACAAAAATTGAACAACATATAAAATGAAGGGGTTTTACTGAAATGTACTCATAGGAAACAATCAAAAAACTAACCACTGAGCCTTCTCAAGCAGCTACTTTTATATAGCATAAAAGGAAGTTTTACAATCAGAATACGCACTCCTAGCAAGTAAAAATCATCGCACCCCACATCTATTATTTTATCCCAGATGGGGTTGAGGGCCGAACATGGCCCAAATTTCTATCCAAGAAGAGCCAGAGGTTCCTGTTACGTAACTGGTATTTCAAATGGCTTGGATTTAAAAAAATTCCCAACCTTACCCCCGCGGTAAAAAAACCCGATGTGAACAATGCCGACACATTCTTCTAGGGGGAAATCACCCTTTTACTCTTTTGGGCAAAGGGTTTTTGGGGAAAAAAGTAAAGTTTTCTGTCAATCTTTGGTTATTTTGGTTCATCCAAAGGGAAAGACAACAGACTAACGGCTGAATAGTAATTGTGGCTTCGTCCCACAGGAATAGTTCGGTATCCCGTGTCTTCATTCGAAAGCGTGGCATAATCCTATTTTAAAGACCAAAATGGCAAAACCTGGCTCGTTCGGGACCCCAAAAACAGGGGAAAAATGCCTACATTCCCGCTAAAATAGGTAAATTTGAGCCCCGCCATTTTGTCTTGAATACCTCAATATATTTACATTAATGACGGCTTTGTCATAAAATTGGGAACCCAACAAGCCGTTTTCATGGTTTAAAGAGTCATTATAATACATACTATTTTATTCCTATTGGGGGTTAAGGTGTTTTTCCCAATTTAAAATAGTGCATTATCCGGGGTCTAGTTTCTCTTTTCATGCGGCTTTTTAGGGATATCAATCACCACAAGTCATTTTAATCTCTGTTTCCCACCAAAGGGGTAGGTACCAACCTGACTATGCGGAATTTCAAAAATTTTCCAGAGCACCCCCAAGCCAAACAGGTACTCAAGAGATCTTTTACAAACCGCATAATCATACGACGTAGACGCTGCCGATTTTCTGCATAATTAAAATCCATCGACTTGGGCTAAAAATCGAACACAGCCTATGCTACCAGATGGAGACATTGATTTAAAAAAAAAAAAATAAAAAAAAGTTTCGACTTAAGTATATAAAATGACTGTTTTTTAAAAAAAAATAATGAGAAGATCGCCTTGAAGAAATTTTTTCTCGAAGTAACTTAATCATTTAACAAACATAATGTTTTCATCATAATTGGAAACAAAATATAATATTTATAAAATTTATTTACTTTAAAAAAAAAAATAAAACTAAAAACTGGAATAAAGATTTCATAAAAATTTTACTTTTTTTTAATTTATAATACATTTATTTCTTTTTAAAATGCCTCGCATTTTCTCTCGCTTTTACAAAATTCATTACTTGAAAAAAAAGGGAAGTATATATCTTCCCCCGGAGTCTAAAA